>DWPA01005990.1:0-11330 GCA_018251375.1 Calpodes ethlius
CATGGATCTATGGATTAACCACAACATAACAACGCTATTGGGTTACGGGCGTTGTTGTACATCATTAAAATCTCTGCCAGCTAAGTATTTACGAGTTCTTCATACCTGAAGGGAGTTCGGGGAGCTGAAAGCATACAATAGTTGGAGCTTGGAATTTGGAGAAATATTCGAAGTTCCGGTTGACCGCAACAATGAACGAGCCCGGAGCTGCCTTTGTTCTCTAATATTTAGTGGTTAAAACATAACTTTTAGTATTGTGTATACCATAATTGAGACCTCTCAAAATTTCATATTTATAAATCCTCGACTAAAAGTGAATCGTATTTTAACTCGTGTTTGGCAACTCGGAGGGTTGTGGTTTGATCCTTTCAGTATGAAATAAAGCGTTTTGCTGTCTGAAAGCAAATCTATTTATGAATCGGCTAAGAGGAAACAGCTACAGGCCCTATTATCCTCTGTTTGTCGACCGATTTTCTTTATTTCGGATTTGTTTGGTCGCTACGGACTTTAGTTAATCAGCTTGTCCGTATGTCTGTTATATGTCCTCTATAGACTCCTTAACTATGCATTTGAGAATGTGATAATTTTAGCAAAGTAGTTGTGCATGAGCCCACGAAGATTTCTGAGTTGGTATGACCATTTTTTGGCGTAGCAACGCGCGCAGGGTTCAGCTAATATTTAATAACCAAACTACTTAGTTAAGTAAGCGCTACTAGTAACTGTTATACATGGTATGTTCGTAAATAACGCAGAAAAGGCCTTCTGCTGGGAATATCCTTTCATAATTAAACAAATTAAAGATAATCATAGGTTCTTTATGATGTTTCCTTACTCAAGCAAAGGATTTTAATTTCAAAAATGCACGTGACTTACAAAATCTAATGGACTTCTGAAAATCCTCTTAAGTCCAGTTTTACGACTTTCTTCTGATAAATGTTATTCTTTCTTAAGCTATGTCAGTGACTTCCGTTCATCTATGTATTTCATAATTTTTTATTTGACTGCGTAAAGAAATACCGAGGTTGCTCGAAATAGTCGCGAAACCATGCATTATTTTCATCGTTTTTAAGAGGGAGTTCTTTCGTTCATGGCGGGCAAAGCATCAGTAGTTCCTTTACTTTTGCTACTGTTCTTGAGCGACGATGATCCATTACTATCAGGTGGCTTATCGGCTCGTATAACCTAGATTAATACCAACACTAACCACTTACCCTCAAATATGACCTGTGACGATTCATCTCTTTGGACTACAAAATACTTAATATATCATTGGTAAGCTTACTGCATCTCCAAATAGACGAGAACCGGTGTGTTCAACGTGGTATAGACGTTGGCTTACAGGGTCACCTTAAGATGCAAAACCTACTTCTTGAAAAGGATGAGTTAGCCCTCTTTCGTGAAAATAGTCTTCTTATCTGGCTCTCTGGCTGATGTCCTTCCAGGTGTGTCTACTCTGTTGGCATGAAGCTGTAAAGACCGCTTTGGCCAACAGTAATAGCCAATTCGAAAAATCCCCAAAACAGTAGACATACATTTATAAAGTAATCACCTTTTGAAAACACGATCAAATTACGCTTTTACATATAAATAACAAAAACAACAACAGAACTCCATCAAAAGGTGTTCGACCTATCGATTACAATTAATTAAGCGGTGGTAGTAGACGTGCCCACCGGCACTCCTACAGCGATCACGACGCCACCTACACTACACATTCACAAGTAACTCATTGCATAGCGGTGGTTAGTCAGAACATAATCAATATGCGAACGCGACACCTCCGTAAATGATGTTATCTTGCGCAACATTCTATTTTAGTTGTGATACATTAACGTTTTATTGATTGTATTGTTGTTATTAGCGATAAATACATATATAAATATACCCCTATATTCCTGTTCTAGGTCTCTGTGTCGCGGTCATTGACAAGACAAATTATAAACTACCTATTATTACCCATCTGTCACATAAATGTCTGGCCCGAGAATCGATCTCAGAAGCTTTGGATTCTCAGGCAGGTTGGCCGTCGTTGAAAAACAGATCTTGTCATGATTAGTGGTTTTGTATAATGTAGTTTTGTGCACCAGAATGATCCGACTAGCACCAGATCCACGGTTCATTCTAGAAGAACATTCTAGAAGGGATGAAGTGTCTTGATATTGAAGAAACTCTACCAATAAACATGAACACAACTGTACACCTTACTTACCCTTATTTCACCCTTAGCAATTTAATCAGTCATTTAATCACTTCAGACTTTACCTTCACTTTACCTTACTAAAAGGTAAACTTTACCATAAATTACCTTTACATAAAACACTTAACCTGCTGCTTAAATTATTTCTAGTATTTTTACTAACAACAAATCAAATTTACGCAGTAATTTGACGGCGGTTTTTATGATTTGTCATGGTGGCTGACGATGGAACAAAGTTTTTATAATAACGAATATTAGATGACTGGACTTTTTTACACAAAATATTTCGTTCGAGCATTTATCTGTAATAAGGTAATTCTGCAAATGCTTGGGTATCAGTTTCTAATTCTAGGAAACAAGTTAGGAAGTGCAGTTTTAAAAAGATTAAAACTTTTCGCGTTCGATTTTCAAAATTGGATGTATAAACAAAAACATTTTCACTTCGTAATATAATAAATTCGTAATTCAAACTTTTAGGTGCCATTTTGTATACAAGTTCTTGCGTTCGATTTTCAAAATTCGATGATTAAAACACTATTAAAACCTCATTAATTGTATTATGGTTGTCAATGTGTGCAAGTAGGCGGATAACCGGGTCTGTTGGCGGTCAAGGTTACCTATTTCAGGCGAGGTGAACGCCCGCAACCATGGTTTCACGTGGGGTGTAGAGATGGGACTGAAAGAGCGAATTGTGAAATACATAATTGTAATCGAATTCGATTTTATTTTTACTGAATGTATCGCAAAGGGCTTTACCTTGTATGTTATATTATAGCTGTCGTAATTATTATGGTTTTATTGCAGTAATTAATTAGAATACTTTTGAAATTCGGTTCATTACGTTCTATTGTATTTATTTTTAATGTAGTAGGAAATATTATGTATTTTTAATTTGAAAAATATTCTTTAGGGTAACATTGCCACATAAATAACGAGGTTATATATATATATACTTTTATTATACCAAGAATATTCCTTTCCCGAATCATCGTATTCTATAATTTCGTTTCAGTGCTATTAATCCATGGTCTGAGTCTTCATTTTAATTTATAATTCTTAGTTACGTTAAGATATTATTTGACGAACATTACTATTGTTTTAAAACACTGTTGTGTCCAAATGTTCCATATATTTGGATTAAAATACACAATATTATTTTTAATATTTACAAAAGACAAACTTAATATATGAGGATGAAGTGCCGTAACTAGTTTTCACCACGAAGAACATCTAATTTCTTTGAGAAGATACATTATGACGTATAAAAACCAAATTAAAGAAACTGTTTAACAACAAAGCGTGGTCTGGCAACACATGATAGAATGGAATTGATAAACTTTTTAATGTTGTCTTTTACTCCATACGGGCGAGACTGCCACTAACATCTAGTGTACTAAATAAAATATATAGTACTTAATGATAATTATGGAACGATAACAACGAGGATCGACTTGTTGTAAAATATCTTTACAAGCGGACATCCATTCAATATAAACAACAAAACTACGATTATAACAACGAATAAATAACAACAAGTATAAAGGTGCAAAGTGAACTATCGTTATGTCGTTTTAAACATCGATTAATTTTAATACAGCGTTATCGATTTGAAAAACAAGTTGGTTGTCACTATTTAAGGTACGATTTCGTCCCGTTCGCCCGCCCAGCGCCATATGCGTGCGATGTTTTTCACACGAATTACAAACAATGAAATTAATTATGAGTGTAACAAGTTTGAACATGTTCGGAGCTTAATGTTTTTAATTGGTGAAATGCAGATGGTACGTGATCGTACGAAGATTGCAGTGGGAACTTGGTGTTCGTTGTTCAAATATATTTATGTCTTTTTGTGGCTACGAATTTAAGACTGATGTTTTTTATACATCATTGCTAGCAGCATTTTTTTAAATAAAATAGAACTAATGTTATGTAGTTATCGACAATCACCGAAAGGGATCACAGATGCGTTGGAGGTGAAGAAAGATGAGGTAATGAATGAAGAATGTATTAGTTTTCTAGTCCCCAGGGTACGTAACAACCGACGAGGTGATCAATAATCGACAAGCCGGTAATTTGTTTAGTAAAATGTTTGGTACTAGTAACCACTTACACATCAGTAAGCTAACTAGGTGTGTAAAATATCCTGCCACTATGAGTATCCTCGGAAAAAAGTAAGTGTTGCAGAGTCCAGGTGCCTCAACTACCACCATAACCTTGTCCTTTGTTCTTCAGTGGTGAAGAGTAAGAGAGGTTGGCTTAGGATCCCGATAGATCTTACAACTCACTGAATATAATTATGTAATATGAACGTGTCTCTCCTGACTGATTTTGGGCATATTTACCAAATCTCTATTTAATTACAATTGTAGTTTTAATTTCTAATTTTCAAATTAATTTTAAGTTATCATCTTTTATTGAAGAATATTGTGTTATACTGTTATTCCGTCATTGAACAAAAACTTGAAACTTTACCAAAGACTGAGGAACATTTAAATGTATAGCATCAAACATAACAAAGGAAAGACTATCATTAGGAATATAGTTAATGATAAAACTAAATATCGTACCTTTAGTCGATCAAATGTCAAATTTAACCGCCAGCTACGTGAACTTAACAATGACAATTCATTACTCTGTGTTCGAGACGGCCATGTAATAAAAACTGAAAAATGTACTGTTATTACTCTGTGATCGATAGAGTTCGTTGACGTTACAAATATACCTTTTAAACACAAATATACGTGCTAAATCAAACATATCAAGCTTATGCATCAGCAAGCAGCTTTATATAATCATCCATCAAATCTCTAAACACTGAATTTAACAACTTGTTAAATATCAAATTTCACACGGCTAACACATCTGTTGTTAATGGATTGTTAAAATTGCTGTGTATCTGTGGGTATTGTGCAAAATGGCCGTCGACAAAGGTTGGCTAGGGTAAGTTAAGTCGTCTGTGCGTTCGCTAGTCACGGACATTCCTAATTCTAGGGAATTAATTCTACTTTGTTGCGTACATGTCTAGGGGTGATCGTAAATTACGCAGTATGTGATTTAAGTAATGGCTCATTCTCGCATACATCTATCATGAAGGATTTCGTTATAATAACGATTCGATAAAGACGAATAAACATTTTAAACTATATTTTTCTGATTTATCCGAATATTTTTACAATGCCACTGTAAAAATTAATCGAATCGTTTTAAAACCCAGTCCGGAAAAAATAACTAGGTACTCATCCAAGTGAAAATGAGACGTAACTTTACAAATTTTATTACTGAAGTATCGGTTTTAACTATGATACTATGAAGGTTAATTCTTGCCAAAGTACTACAGCAACGCACAGTAAGACCTCGTCGTATTGTTTGTGAATACGGAGATTGGAATCCCATGCTCTTGACCTATGAGTGCGTCACTACATGCTAATAATAAATAATATTGTAACATTAAAAGAGCTGTCATTTATCACCCATACCGTTATGTAGATCAACATTCTATCAATACATGCAGTCTGCGCCTGCGCATGTTTTGCACAACGACTAATCCCCGCCATTACGTCCTCATCACGTATCCTCCGCGTCCCCTGGCGTGTTTTATCGATACTTAAATCTGTTTATCACCTACTCGAAATTTGTTATGGTCTATTAGAAGTCAGAAGTGTTATTTACATAAAAATTGTTTGATAGTAAATCAGCTGTAAAGCTATAGTATTCACTTATGAGTAACGAATATTTGATTGATTTATGGCCGTTTTCAATAACCTATCTATCAACTATATCAGTATAAGTTAGTACGTAACATATTAACAAATATTATGACTTTTTGACAGATGATGGGCAACGGATTGCATAATGAATAGATATTGAATATAGAAAAATAGATATGTATTTTTATAATTTAAGTTTTTATGTTTAGCCGGCAAATAAATAACTTATCCAGTGTAATGATGTATTGCCGGTCCTAAATAAGCGATGAATCATACTTTGGAAGGTTTTAACCAGCTAGATATACATATAAGTCTACTAGATGTTGCCCGTGACTCCGCCCGCGTTTAAAAAAGAACAGCAATAAAAAGGTTGTCAATTTCTTTCTATTGGCTGAAACACATAAATGAGATGTCCTTTTGCGGTAAAAAGTAACCTATGGTACCTATTCGTATACTCCCAACTATCTCTCAACAAAAAATCATACCACAGCAACGCTCCGGTATGCCGCATTATCGTATTAGTATAGATATAGGTGATCATACCGAATTTGCAGAGGACTCACTGACATTATTGCTTAAGTTGTTATCGTTATGCCATGTCGGCACGGCATAATGCTTCTTAAGTTCTTATGCCGGATGACACTTGTCCATTAAGTGACGGACATACGTGATAAAGTACACTGTGTTTTCAAAAGGGAAAAGAAATCAACGTTGCTGACATTCTGACGTCATTCAAATATATCTACGTGTAAATAAAATAAATGGTTCATTAGACTCCTCATCATAAACAAACACCTACAAGAATAGCTGATTAAATATTTGATAATGAATATTTTGTTCGTTACTAAGAACATATTAAATATTAATCTACAATCCAAATTTCCAAGAAGAGGTAATATTCAATATTCCGATAACATAACCAGATGATAAATAATATTCGTTCCCAAAGATCTTTGTCTCCATATTGGTGATCTATCTCGTAATCTCTTTCTCATTAACGGTGTTAGGTATTTGTCGTATTATAAACGATTAGCTCGTAAACTATAAGTAGGTAACTGTAGGATGAGTATTTTAGTCAAAGAAAAAAAAAATACTTTGACTTAAATACTACGACCTGATCTCGCAGTGAGATTAATATATAGTTAAATTAATTTAACTATTTAATGTTTAAATGTTAAGCGATACAAAGATAATCTACACATATAAATAAAATTGGAGTGTCTGTTTGTAATATTGAAATAACCACTTTTTACTACACGTATATGAATAAAAATACGGTACATACACCAAAATAACATTTTTTACAATTTTTGTCTATCTGTCTGTTTGTTCTAGCTAATCTCTGAAATGCCTAGAACGATTTTGACGTGACTTTTATTGGCGGGTAGCAGATGTAATAAGGAGTAACTTAGGCCACTAAAACAAAATAAAGTAAAACACCTTTTGTTAAATTACACGCGGACGAAGTCGCGGGCACAGCTTGTAAATAATAAAATAATGGGTTCAATGAGATACCCGCTGTGATTTTAATCTAGGTCCATCATGCAGGTCTGTATTCCATGCCAATCTATCCTATCCTTAGTTATCGATAAACCTCAAGGACTATTAAATGATAAAAACCGAAATCATCATACTTACCCATTTCTTTAATTCCTGTAACGTATGTTTAGTTGGTAGTACTTTGAAAATATTAAGGTACTGCTTATTAACTTTAAGATCAGACTTAAGTATTAATTAATCTGTGATCGGGCGTTAGCAACATAGCTATATAATAACCAGTACAATAAAAATATTTCTTACTATAAAACTAGTTTTTAGAAATTTTATTATGAAAATATATTAATGTTTTACAATTAACCCGTCGAACGACTTAAAGTTTTTAGATCAGAAACTTGATTTAATATCGCTTATCTTTCACACCTTTCTGTGAGACAAGTCATTTCAAAGGGTTTTTTAATTTCTCTTAAGCTTTAATAGACACGAGGAAATTAATATATTTACTTTTTGTAATGAAACTATTGCGATGAAATATGTTTGATTTGATTGCTCAATCAGATGTTTGCTTACAGATAATCAATATCTGATACTGGGCACAATCAGTGATCATTGAATATTATTTCCTGTATAATAATTGAAAATAATAGATTATAATAAAATGACAATCATAATAGAATTCATAGAATTTATTTACGTATTCAATTTTATGTAGATTTTACTTTTTTATTGTTGATTTACATTTTTATATAAGTTGATCGTTCATGAATTGTTAAGCTTTTGTGCATAGTTACATCTCTACTAATATTAAAATGGGAAAGTGTGTTTGTTTGTATGACCTTATTTTACAACTCGATAGAGCGTTGCTATGGTAAATTTTTTGTCTCGAGATAATTTGGGGAGAGAATGCCATATTTTTTACTGCGAAAAACCATCTCATTTGTAACTGAAGATAATACATATATTTCATCAAAATTAATGAAAGTATTTAACAACAAAGCGTTGCTGCCAATGATAGGAAGGAATTGAAAACTTTTTTATGACCAAGCGAACGAAGCCTGTGTACCGTCTTGAAATACATAATACATTTAAATAAACATTCACACATTCATAGCCCGTCATTAGAATTTCAATCCCCTGCAACTCTTCCCCCTTTCATAAGCAATGCGCATGTTTTTTTTCGTCTGGCAAGCTTTTCAGTCCGCAAAACAGTATTTTTTAATATTGCAACAATTTGCTCCAGACAGCTGACGCGGACGTAATCTACAGATTTTTAAATCTTAATTTAAAAAGTGATTTATCTTAAACGGAAAATTATTACAATCTAGTTCATATATCGCGTGTCAGTAAATTGGAAACGTGTCGATTGCGACGTATAACTCCATAGTTTTCATTGGACAATAACTCGACGGAAAATTGGATAACCCAATTAGTTGGTCGATGTTACAATATGGTTACGCAAGGTTACTGAACTTGACGCCATTACACTGAATGATTTTGGAGTTTGGTTTGTAACACGAATTTATCTTACGAAGTTACATTCTCACAGAGTTTTTAATTGTATCAATAAATAATATAATTATCATATAAACACTATTTCTGTTTAATAACTTGTTGATAAGCGATGTTGCGTGAGAATCTTATTTGAATTAAGATATATTAATGTGTTCTTTTTGTTCTAAATTCAAAAATTCAAATGTATATGTTAACTTTTTTTGTAACGTTTTTTTTACGATGTAATAGTTGATAAACTACTATTATTACGGGAGAGTCTATTAGTACTCTCTAAACACTTATTACCGGAGCTCTGGAAGTGTTGAGGACTTTACTCTGGAAATAAATCTATGAAAAATCATTTTAGGTGCAAATCGGATTTTGCATACAACAAGAAACTCACTTAATATTTTTCCAATAATCTATCAATCTATAATCTCTGGTAGGTAAAATAATATTAAATAGAACTATACTTGATAGTTGCTTGTTAAATATTGTCGATAGATAAATTATTGAAAATGGCCAATTGTAGGGTCAATCAATCAGCATAAAAAGGTGCGAGATTTATCTAATGAAGCCTATAATACTAAGTTATTTGTTAAAGTTCAATGAAGTGAGGGCAGTCCGCTGAGGGTCATCTATATAATGTATGTACGTCATTGGTTTAAGAGGGTAGGGGGTCGATGAGGTCATCCACAAGCAATGTGATGGGTCACAAACATCATGACGTCACATTTGAAAACCCAATAATATGTAAGGAATAAAACACTGATTTTATAATAGAATAATTTAAATATAAATAAATCTAGTTCCGGAAACGGCTTCATTAATTTAATAATCTAGTTGTAAAATTGCAAAATAAGTAACGTCTTACTAATGAGACAGCAAAGATCGTGTGTCCTTACATATTCAACAGAGACGAGGGCCGTTTGGTAAAAAAAAGAGAATCCTTGTGACTTAACTTATGGATCGTCCTCCAGTAGATGCAGAGTCACACATAAATTCATTTTGTCCGATCATTAACTGACAGCGGAGGCAAGTATTATTGAACTCCATTGGAAATCCAAAACGTATTGTATAAGGTGGTAGCAGTACCAGCACGTTGTCTCGCCGGTGTATAATGCGCCCGCGCCGCATCGCCGACGTTGTCGATGCTATCGAGAGGATTCCACCTGGATACACTCTGTTTGTATTGGCGCCCGCGGTCTTCGTTTGTTTATTGATTAAAAAAAACGCTAACATACTCATAAGCGGATTGATTACCGCTAACATAACTTAGAAGTGTCTGGTAGTCTCTCCTCTATTTCCTACTCTATGGCTGCGGATTGAGAGGTACAATTTCTCTACGATATAACTAACCTAACTTTATTTAAACTTAACCTTCATCCGCTATTTAATTTTGATTAGTTATTGTTGATTGATTATATTACAGCAGTTAATATAACTAATGGAATGGCCTGGTAGTCTCTTCTCTATTTCCTACTCTGTGACTGTACATGAGAGGTTGGTTGACCTGTCTCTCCTACTTCATAGTTTTCTTCTGTGATATGGTTAACCTATACTAACCTAACTTAGACTTAATTAAACTAACTTAACGGAACATTAATCTGTGTTGACACAGATGCCTACGTCAAAAAGTACACTTAGAACTATAAATTTTGTATGTAATAGAGAGAAATATTCTTTATACACAAGACTTTAACACAGAGAAAAGAATATTTTCTATATACAAGTTTGCTGATAGTTTCATAAAGACATAAACAGTACTTTAGTGCAATTTTTTTGTATGTTTTTTTCTGAAAAAATAAAAAAAAACAGAATACAGGCCGAGGATATGAGTAAGTAATCGTTTAAAAAAATATATATTGTTCTTAGGACCAGTTACTTTTTTCTTTAGGTATACATCTATACGTACACAGTAAAGACAAATATTTGTATATTATCGTATTAATTATGAATAATTAGTTTAAAAAGTTATCGTCCAATCCAAGGATTCCTCACAACAGTTGGATTTATTTCGCGAAATTGTTTATAAGGTCTGAGCGCAGTGCAGCGCATAGTAACATTATTCACGGCGTGGACCCACGAAATGTGGACGTGGCATTTGTCGAGCGGTATGTCGGCTACTTAGAAATAATGATGTTCATTATCATTAACCATAACTGTCCTGCTGGACTCGGGTCTCCTCTCATAATGTGTGCGTTACAGGCCATAGTCTGTGTATCCAACACACTGGCCAAGTGGGGATTGGTAGACTTCACACACCCTCGAGAACATTACAAAAAACTCACGGATGTGCAGGTTTCCTCACGATGTTTTCCTTCACCGAAGCAAGTGGTAATTAACTTGTAATACACACATCATGTTACGCACAGCCTAGCTGTTAGTGACCCTGCTTGCAAAGCGAGGGTCTTGGGTTCGATTCTCGGCCGGGGCAA
>DWPA01005991.1:0-11329 GCA_018251375.1 Calpodes ethlius
AAGAACATAGCGTCGTAAAACTCCTTTTCGACCAAAATGAAACGAGATTTTCAATTTGTGACAATTAGGTACCTATATCTTTGGACTGTTTCTTTAACAAATTTAATAGCTAACTTGGGTAGGACGCCGAGACAAAATACTAATCTTCAAACTGCGCCGCGAGCTGAAAAAGATTGGGAACCCCTGATATAAGTGATTAATACTAAAATCACACCATCATTTGTGTTTGAATTTAGCATAGCCCATTCTATTTATTCGTTCATTTTCCTCAATGAAATTAAGAATTGCTAATCTGCGCCACGCGTATGGGTCGTGCCCCCAAGGCCCCTCCTCCGCGATCCATCCTTTGCGGTATCTGACAAGTTTGTACAATGCCTTCAAATATTTACAAAAAATATAAGGGTGATTATTTTTCTAGATTCTACGTACTAATTTAGATTTATAATTCAAGACAAGATAAAAGATTGTTCGACATTAGCGAAAAGTAGAGATTATTCTTAAAGTGTATAAAACTATTCACGATGATATATTTCTGAATTTTTAATTATAAAGAGGAATATTTACGAAAACTTAGAAAGAAATAGAGATAAGTACATAATTAATAATAATACTAACCTCTCTTTCTGAATCTGGTACGGAATAATTAATTTAAACTAATGTCCCAGCTTAACATTTCAATTATTCTACAATTTATACTAGTTACACGTGTTTTATATTACATAACAAACTTCATATAAATTAATTAACGTAAATGAAATCTACGATTCATTTAAGACACTTCAATAACACAACTCAACATTAACTAAAGTTTACATAATAACACTACTAGCCTGGTCTCGGGGTCCAGCGGTGTGACGGGCGAAGCGACAAGTTGCACGAACATAATAAGGGAATAAGCATTCGTCGCCGCAACTGGTATACCGAGAGATAATGATAAATAACAAACATAGACAATAATGATTCTAAACTTAACTAATTGCATGTACCTTTTACGGATACTAATATGTATTTTGTATTCCAATCAAACCGCGACCACGATAAATAAACTGGCTCGAAACATCGGTGTACAAAATACATATCGTGAGTACCCGTATCATAAAATAAACAACTCATTATTGCTTTAAAGTAGCATTTTTAGTTAAATACACAACATACGGTCGATATTATACTTAGCAAACATTATTTATAATAAAAATTAGGTAATAGATTTAATAACCTGAATATGGAATTTGTAATTCTTTCAACAACGCCTTAGGGAGACGATATAGCTAGCGGAAAGTGACACAATGATATACAGTGCTCTATGGCAATATAAAACGGGCCGCTACGTGGCGTTCATGAGGCGGGCATGCACAGAATACGTTCATGAATATAACACGTTTTCGCGTGAATATCCGCTTGCTATACCATTTCCTTTAATTAAATTTTAAAATATCTGATCCAGTTAGAATTATTGAAATATTTATCCAGTATTATTTAACGGTGAATGCAGCTGAATCTGCCGCTCGTGATCGGGGCATACGCCTTTGTTTCTGTTTGGTGGCCGTTCGCCGCTCTCCGTCGCAAAGCTAATTAATCAAGATCCATTTATTTTTTGCTAGACTAACTAGTTTTATTGTGCAAGTAATTTCCCCGTGGCCAGGTCGTAAGGGAGATCGCTCACGGTTACACGTAGCGCTACATGGGTAAACACTACGTTCGAATTGTCCATAGTTCGACCGTTTTACGAATCAATCGCTATTGTATAATAACAAAAAAAAATGCATACGATCTTCCTAGAATATACATTATATAATATTATATTATCAAAGTAGTGTTATCTTAACTTGTATGCAAAATTTTCTACCTAAAAGTATCATTTGATTTCTGTTTAATAAATAAAAAAACAGTATACCAATTTCCTGGCGACGTTTTTGTGTGAACGTCTTCCACATTTTCAATGTTAATACAGATTTTGAACTTCTTTTTTAGGCAAGCCGGCATAACTCTAGTCATTTTGCTTTCGTTTTTCAAAGTTACTGCGCATGATGAAACAAGTATAAGGCTGCTTTTTCACCAGATACAAACGCGATGTACGTCAAAGCTACCAATAGGATCGAATGGCTGTGAAAATCAAGCAACGCTATTGGTCGATTTGAATGTGTCAAATAGTTCCACATCTTAGTGAGTTCGTGCATCTCTATGAGAAAACAACTTAAATAACTTTATTACATAATACACGAAAAATAAGTTAGCAATATTGTAAACGTAAAGTGTCACGTCACAAAGATATTCGAAATTTAAGAATGAGATAATGTTTTCATAATTATGCTGATAATACTACGCTAGATAGCTGAAATTTATTTATTTAAGTTTCTTCGATCCATTTATACTCATTTCATTGAGCGCAGCAATTTGGAAAAATAATTAACATGATGTAGAAGCAGTTACGCCAAAGTTCTTTAATATATCACGCGAAGAATCTTCTGTCAGGAGTCTAAGGAGCTACAACAAACAAAGTAATTATATAACAATAAGGCCCCTCATACACGACAGTCTGTCTGATCAACTATCTGTCGCAGATACCTGTGTCGCCACTGAACACGTCCTATAAATGAACCAAATTCGAATTTTAAAAATTAATTGCAACCATTAAGTTCGACAATTTGACCTGTAAAACTTTTATCGTGTGAAAAGCTCTTGAACCTACTTTGATTTTTAAAAACTAACGACAACCGTTACCTAAAATATTACGATTTGGAATCGGTTCAACAATTTGACCTGCAAAACTTCCTTCTATAACTGTATGCGGGGGACACAAAACACAAACATCAATGAGCGTCCGCTAAATCTGCGTCATAGTGAAGGAGCTCGTCCGCTGACGCTTGACGGGGCTCGCGTTGAGGTTGGCCAAGGGCGTGGCCACACTCGTCCGGCTGTCCTGACTGACAACACTGCACGGAGACGTGAGTTGAGGCGACGAATTAGACGACGCCGACTTTGGCGTCCCCTTTTTCATGTAACCTACAACAGAGTTTATAAACACCGCAGGTAGTGCAATGGGCGTGAGGTTACCCGTTCTATGAGCTATGTAAGTTTGCAACATTTTCTTTGACGGAGACGAGGGGTCGTTGACGGTCAACACTACTAACGATCCGGTCTCGATGTTAGAAGGCACGTTTGGCAGAGCGTTCAGGTTCAGTGGTGGCGCGGTAGAGGGCGTGTTCACTCTAGATATAGTTGCCATGTTATCGGTTATTTGAGTTTGGCCGTGGATCATTTGGCCGTTGTTTATTAGCGTCAATGTCGCCATCGTGGGGGTCGTTGGCATTTCGACGGCCATCGGTGGCGGCTCGTCCGGAACGTCTATGGTTTTCGCCTTCTTGAGCAAAGCGCGGTCTACTATGTCGTCCACGGTGTCGAGGTCACCGTATTTACGATTGGAAACACCGGGCAGCATAGTAGATTCTAATGCTTTGGACGCTCGACCTTGAAAAAAAATACGTTTTTATTATCAAAAACCCATATGGCATCCAGATGGGAGAAAATTACTGATTAATCGCGATAAGCTCGATGAGGCACATCTACAAATAGATGTGTGTTAGTATTTACATAGATGGCGTTATGGGTTTTTATTTGGTTAGTAGACACAGACGGTAATGTACTCACTGTTCCTGACGCGCAATTCTCGCGAACGTTTAATTCTCTCCTTCTCTTTCATTCTCTCTGCTTTCAGTTTCTCAGCTTCCCGCTTGGCTTTCCTAGCGGCTGCTTCCCTCTCGTCTTGAAATTCCTCCTTCAGCCGGTTCGGGTCCCATGCATTACCCATCCGAAGAGCCTTATCCACCTGCGCGCCATTTATCTTTTCTTCCTTTTTGAACTGTGGAAAAAAGAAGTTCCATGCCAGCTTTAAAGTCTATAAGGTTCCATCTTTGTGAAAAAACAACAAACTCATTTTGAATGCAGTACAAAATTCTTCGTGTAAGAATTACTCACGTCAGTCCCGCCGCAGGGCTCGGATCTCTTCCCGGCAAATATGTAGGACTCAGATTCAGATCTTAAGGTCTTTCTAAACTCTCTAACCTTTCTAAATACGGTGTCTATCAAGAGACAGTTATTAGCGATGGTATTTTCCGATAGTTAAGAATTACATTATGAATAATATTATTTATTTTTTAGTACTAATAATACTAGTATAATTATCTTTCCGTGAAGAATGTTTGGATAGCTACCTCTTTCTTGCTTGAGTCAGCCGCCAAACAACTCTTCGCGTTCCATCTAGGGACTTGAGAACCAGTACTATCTTCTCTCGTCTTTCTAGCACAGAACCATATCAGACCAACTCCCACCAAGTGACCCATGGGGTGGTTTATCAGTTACTTAAAATATATATTTACCTTGATCTTCAACTCGCGCCGGGTCCGGTCGGGGAAGAGCGGCGCCATGAGCGAGAAGTCGGTGCCGATGGCGGCGAGCGCGCGGTAGAAGCGCACGGTCTCGCACGCGCTCCAGTCGGCCGTGCGCGGCGCCCGCGTGTACTTACCGTTGCCGATGCCCCACGAGCCCTCGCGCACCACCGACGACACGTCGCGGTTCGCGTCCGTTTGGTTTATTACCTAACAAATTAAGTATGAAGTTGAAATATGACATAAAGCCGTTCCGTTGACAATTCATCCATATTACAAGTATGACTTAATACATCGCTTAGGGTGGGTGCTAGACGAGGCATCAACTCAATGCTGAACAGCACTATTACTAATTTGTTTTGCGCGTGTTTTTAATGTTTAAACTATTATTTTTTACAATCAATTTACTTCTTGCGCTATATAATTATCTACAAAATTCGTATTCCTTATTTGGCTTTATGTCTGCACCGAATTGTAACTTTACTACCTTATTGTAACATTCAGAAAAAAATAGGTTTCCCTTTTCGGGGCGATTTACAAAGCCATGTCATTGTTTTTCACGGTTTTTCAACATACATTTATGATAGTGACGTTCTTAAAGTATCTATCAACGTGGACCAGCTGTAACAGGCGTGCTGACTGAGGTTTCCAGCGAAGCCAAACTTTGTTTTAAGTTCCCTTTCAAGAGTAGTAATGTTACTATTACTCTATGTTAACCGTGTACTCTTGGTGACTGCCACACCTGCGTCAACGTTAATGTCAATGGCAATGCCCTTATTACCTTACCTAATTAACGTACCTTAATTAACGTGTTAAATAAGTAGATACATTAATGGGAGTCCCACAAAAATTTTACTTCCCGCAAATTTCTCTTAATTAACGCGTTCATTAGCGTGCTAAACTGTCGGTCGCATCTGCGTGATGTCATTTTTAACGCGTTAGGATAGGTGTAACGGAAACATATAAGAGCTTTCGGAGGAGTTCTAGTTAAAAAATACTTACCAAGCTACTCTTATCAATCATAATTTCGCCATTGGGTCCCAGCTTGATCTGAGGCACGGGAGCACTGTCCGCGACGGGAGTTTCGACTGGTTTCTCTTCTTTCTTCTTTTCTTCCTTCTTCCTTTCTAGCTCGTCTTTTATATCCTCCTCCTTAGCCTTAACTTCATCTTGATCAGGACTGAAATATAGAATTTGATAAAATATATAATGTACGTGGCCGACAAGTAATTAGTTGTCATCGCCCATAGACATCAATAATTTAAAAGACTTCACCGAAGCATTCCCGATCAGAGAGAAAACGAATGCCTGTTTTATTCATGTCACCTTGACACTGATTGAAACACGCAGAAAAAAAATTTGCAATCGATTTTGGAATGGAGAGTGTGTGGTAACTACCAGAATATTTAGTCTGGATGAAAATGCTATCAACTTGTATGATTTGATCCTCAAACGAAAGGACCTTTTGGGAAAATTGGCTTGAACTCCCGGATGGATAGAGCCCTTACACCCTAGATTTACCCACCCTCATGTTATAACAGAATAATTGACAAATGAATGGTAAACCAAACAAAAACAAAATCATCGTTCACAAAGCGCAACTAAAGGTTTTACATGCACTTAATTTTGCCGCTTTATAACACTCAACCGTCGTTACAATGACAAAATGCAAACGAAAAGTGACTGATTGTCAATCAGAAAGTACAGAGTGAAGTATTTTATGTAGGTACTTGATATACTTTTTACATAATTAACAGAAATAATTATACTCACACTATGGGATTGCTGGTGGGGTTATAGAAGATGAGGTCGTACATGGTGAGGGTCTCGCGTTTGAGAGTTTCTCGACGTCGCCTCACCGCGGCCATGCGACGGCTCACCTCACGACGGCGGCTTCTAAGAGCACAGATTATACTATTTAACTAGCACCTACCCTCGAATATCTTTTCCTTCTGTATGCATCTATTCCTAATGATCCAAATAGTTGTAACTATTTACTGCACTGCACTACACTGCACACCCAAAGTAATGTTATAATTAAACTTTCTGTAAAAACTTACAGCAATTATTATGAATATGAGAGCTGCAGATTATTTAATCATATTGATAATATAATCTTTAAGCAATACCTTACCATCATGCAGAGGGTTGGCTTTTGTCACTTCGACACCCTGGTCTGCAGATCTGGGATTGGGGTTAGTATTATGGATTATCCCAAACAGCCAAAAATTCAAAGTATAATTAATAATTTCACCAATCCGTCCACGGGATTTCTCGTGATACCCACCCATATCCTTGTGAGAAGATGTAATCGTGTGAACTATTTCATTTTTAAAGTACCAAATTCAAATCATACTTAGTGGATGTTTTCTCCTTGACGGGCGAAGTCGCAGCAACTGCGCCAGTCGTCTGGCTGGCACTTGAACAAACAGAATCATTTCTAGTCCTACTTGTGTCCCTGAAAATATTATATATTATTTTAAAATCAATATACAAGAAATGTTAAACAAAAATATTGTGTTGCAACATACAGTTTCTTTCAACGGTACATAATAATTCATACACAAAAGGGGAAATGCGTGTCGAGCCATTCAGATGGTAGGATACCATAGTTATAAGTTAGTTGAATTTTTCTCGTTAATTTGCAGACCAAAAGCTGCCATGTAGTATATTACTTCAGTGTTTTTTTCATATATCTAACAACTAGAAATTATTATTGTTGAGTACCATTTTATGAGCTACATCCAAACTAAATTAATGGAGTCGGAGAGACTTAAACCTTCTGGGGTAATTGCAACATATTTCAAAGGTTACTTCTTATGTCTTTAGGCTTGAATACACGTTTTTATTCACACATGCTGTTGTTTGAAATGTAAGATATCGCCTCCCCTCCCTAAACACACATTAAATTGCAGGGTCTGCCCAGGTATTTATTATCTTGCAATGTTCAAAAATTCATTACTATTGTACAAGTTCTGTCACCTATAATAACTTGAGTATTGTGTAAGTATTTGATACGGAAATGACACACACACAGACCTGTTTGGCACAGAGTTCGAGGTGCTCAAGGAAGTGTGTGAATCTCGTCGTTGTCGGCTTAGGCCGGGGGTGGCCGCTCCGCCGAGATGAGCACGCCGACTTTCATCTTCAGATTCGCTGGCACTACCCTGAATATAACATAATTGAATTTAAAGTGACGGTAGTAGTCACACTAGTAATGTTTGTTAGTAGATTCGTTCTACACATTTACAGAAAGCACCCAGTCAACAGCTGGAAAACCTGAATAAGACAGTTAATGCCATACTATTTATACATCCAATTATATAATCTTTTGAGGTTATAATAACACCTTATAAACAATTAAAATTTATAATGATTTAATTAAAATTAATAAAGACAAGTTTCTATGTAGAATGGCAGATGAATGATTTATTATTGAATTATAAATTCGATTACCCAACTCTAATAGTTGCATTCACAAAACAAATTATATATATTAAGCAAATGGTCCCACAAAGAGGTCCTAAATTAGTTGGAGCATGTTGGACTATGATGTGAATAAGTCATTACATTTTTAGTGATATGTATTCAGACATATATCTGACATATATTGTTCAGTGTAAAAGTATTGAATTATTTCAGGTTTAATATTCCTCTCATGACTGGTGCATTGTTGACCAAAGAAAATAAAAAGTGCTTGAGCTCTCTGCTAGACTACAATATAATTTTAGGAGCTGACTCACTCGCAAAAATATCAGCTGTTTTATAATATTATCCACAACTATGTACAAACCTGAATACTGCTACGTCTTAAAGATCCAAGCCTAGGTGTTGGCCTGAGCTTAGGTCGAACTTTACTCGGAGATGGCAGGGGGATGATAGGGTCAAACAATACTTCGGCATTTTCAGATATAATCTCATGTTTTAATAAATCTATAGGTTTCGGCACATTCCTCTCAGCCTGAAGAGGCACAATGCCATCCATAACTCCTTCATTCTCCACACTTTCAGGTACACTTGGGACATTGTAATCTGAAAATCGTCAAGTATAGTTACATTACATACCCAAACTATCTAACAAACTCTGTGGAATTACTGATGTTTTAAATATGGAAAAGAAGCCCAATTAATCCCATGAACAAATATAATGTACGAATGTAAGATAATTGAAATAGTTTCATAATCATCACATCCCCATAGCCTAGTTGGTAGTGACCCTGCCTGTGAAGCAAGGTATCCTGGGTTTGATATTTGGGCAGATATTTATGTGACAGATAAATATTTGTTCTCGGGTCATGGGTGTTAATGATGTGATATCCGTGTTGTCCATGCCACCCACGACACAGGGAATCCTACTGCGGTGTATGAGTGTGTTAGCGTTTATTTATTAACTTCAAAAGAATCAACTATTGAGCTATTCATTCTTAAATGATTTTTTATCAAATTATGAGAGACTAATAGTAAGTTGGTGCAATTTACCATTCTCTACCTCACTACCACTTACCTTCATGTGGAATTGTAATAATTTCATAAAACTTTTATTTCAATTATGATAATATTGGAGCCATTAATCATTTAAAATAATTTGTATCAACTCAGATATAGCAAAACATCCATGACAGACCTCAAATGTGAACTAAATTCAGTGAACTTATGAGTTCACCTAGCATATACCCGTTGCAATCTATACATCATTTAAGAAACATGCAGAGTGCTTACATATTGGTGTTTACTAAGTATGATCATACCATCTGATGCAATACTCTTCGATGCCACACAGTTATACTGAACTGAATTGACATTTACACTCGTGATATGGAGTTCATTATTCTCATCAATAGTATGTGCTGCTGGAGTTCTTCCTTTCACAGGGGTTATAGGTCTAGGAACAATAACCCCCACAGGTTTCGACGAAACTTTCGGCGACGACACCAATGGTGACGCGACTACAGAATTCGGCGAAGCACTTGAAGGATTTAATGTATTAGGTTT
Organism: Calpodes ethlius; assembly: GCA_018251375.1. Taxonomy (NCBI): domain Eukaryota; kingdom Metazoa; phylum Arthropoda; class Insecta; order Lepidoptera; family Hesperiidae; genus Calpodes; species Calpodes ethlius. Next base: position 9,378 of record DWPA01005991.1, read on the forward strand.
ATAATTTAAATTTGGAGTGATCACTGAAACTTTAGCTGCTCGCTGCGGAGTTTTGGCGCCGCTAGGTGAGTCGACAATGGATACCTTCACTTCGTAGAAGTGAGAGTCCTCTTTAACAGTTGTACACGGTATGATAGAAGATTCCTCCAAAGAGTTTACTCCAGGAGATGCTGTTTTAATAGAGGGCGATTTCTTATCTTCTTCTTGAGTTTGAGCAACTCTGCGGGGAGTTCGTGGGCTTTTAGGTGTTTTATTAACAGATTCTTTTCCTGGTTGCTTGTTCTTCGCATTGTCACAATTTTCAGCATTTTTTCTACGTACGGGAAGCGAAGTTATAGCTTTTATACGTGCTCGTCTAGTCGACATGATACCAAATTAATTGTATTTCATTCAACGCGACATTTATAAGGTCTTTCATAAACTCATTTTAATTATTAGCCACAAATGCCACAATACATTTTGATTTGACACATACATTTATTGATTCATTTCACTGACTGACACGATACAGTGCTGCCATTGTATAAAAGTGTACTCGAGAGAAAAATAAAATTCGCAGTACATCTATATTGCTATGGCCCAAGTCTTGTCTTATTTTCTACGTTTCTATTTTATCAGTGTCATATATAAAACTTGTCATAAAGTTCCACAGAGTACTTTGTTATATACAGGGTACTTTAAAATTGTAGAGTTCAAAGGTTTAAAAAAGTAAGACTTACTTCTTACTTAGTGAGAATAAAGTACCTTTCTTTTTTGCGTCCAAGCAAGGACACCCCCCATGCAGGAGCATAAGCTCATGCATACCGACACGCCCGCTCGTGTCGGTTATGTGGGACTCGCAAGGGCCTACCCACTAAACACCGCCTGTATGGCATACGTCCTAAGGCCTTTCACCATGTGGGTAATAGCGTTTCCGGTTGCAGAGCCGGAACGCTAAATAATGTACCAGTCATGTGAAAGATTACTACATAATATGATCATCCATTCCACTGCTGGCTGTGCTTACTCTTGTTAACTAGGTGGATCATTTAATTTCAACATAAGCCGCTGGGCTACAAGCACTTCTTCCCTTCCAACACACTACTTAGTAATAAGCCACATGTTTATTGATATTTAAGGCCTGATACGAATCGTCCGTTCCTTATATGCGCATTGTCTGGGCTTTTATTCGTTTTATAGGGTTTTGTATCTTCTTAAATAAACAAACAAATACATTTTGGTTTAATTATGAAAGGTTTTATTTATAGTTGTTAGTCATCATCAATGACATCATCTTCTAATATATTTTGTGATACATTAGAACTATTGCTCTGATTGATGTTATCATCATTTGGCTTTGACATTAATGTTCTTATTAAAATGCATTTGGTCATGTAACAGTTGCAAGGTACTGGATGGTCAGCAGAATCTGGGTCTAATAATGTCAATTCAAGGTTATATCTGAAACAAACAAGCATTGTATATAGTAAAAACAATAAAAAAGTACCTAGGAGTTAAAATCTAAAGAATTTGTATTTTATTTTCATTCAGTTTCAGCCATAGCTTAAATTCCCGCCAAAAACATAACTCCTTGTTCATGAACTGTCATACAGACTGTTTGCAGGAGTTTGTTTATGGTCTGTGCATAAATAATGAAGCAAACTATTGATAATACCAATTTGATACTTTCTCTCCTTATAAAATATGTAAAAACTTTTTTAAAATGGAATTTAACCACAGATGCCTCATTTATTTTTCTCTTTCTAAGACTTTGAAACTGGTAATTACAGTGGGCAGATAAATATTTATATCAATTCTCTATGAAGAGATACTTGAGCCTTACCATCAGTACAATCAGTCTATACATGCTGCCCTCAATTCCTTTCTGTAACCTTATGGTTACAAATAATCAGTCACTACGTAATTATTCATAATACCTTCTTGGATGTGCCTTGTCCCGTGACATATCAAGT
>DWPA01005992.1:0-11329 GCA_018251375.1 Calpodes ethlius
ATCTACCGTACGAATGGACAGATTTCGATGCGGTTTTGTAAGCTAAGCATTGTGACTTACATAATGTATTCGTAGATATGTTAAGTATATATATATTATTATTGAATACGCTTGTTTTTAAAAATAACTTTGAATTTAGATCATTTTATGAAGGCGTAGTCTGACGTTTTAGGTTATGACATTTACTGTGAATTATATTAATTCGATACATAAATTATGGATATTATTTTAATTTTTTATCATAGTGCCACGTTTTTAGATTAGATTTCAAGATTTGGATTCGATTTAAGATTCTATTACACTAATTATATATTTATGTTAATACGCAGTTCAAGATACTATTAAAGCCAAATATGGTACTGTGCGTCATTTATTGTCAAAATTATTAATAACAACAAATTTAAATTAATTAAATTGATACGAGTGTTCATATACAGACAGATTTATGGCTCTTAAATTATATTATGTTAATTCAATTATAATTATTCGCTTTTCCCGTTGTATAAAATGAATTTATTTGATTAAAAAGTGAACAGCATATATAAGTGGCGTTACTCCCATATTCACAAACAATACTAAGGGTTCTTACTCTAACGGAAAAAGAGGATCGATTGTTTGTATTAAGTATTTCCATCTACTTAACTCTAGTTTTTTGAATAATACGTAAGACAAAGATGGAAGTACAAACAGTCGATTTTTGTTCTACAATTCACTGTGAGACCTCATAGTATTGCCTGGGAATAAGGGGCTAGTCAACGTGGAAAGTAGGACTATGAATTCAACTAGCTAGTGAATATTAGTACTAGAGAGAAACTGCAATCGAAATTCGACCGTAATTCACTTCATCAAAAGGATAAATTTACATTGAAAACAAATAATTTCTTCGTCTTTTCTCTCTTGTATTTTTATCGACTATTATTCTATGGTGTGGTTGATATCCAAGTGTGGCATTTACTAGTATCACACACTCTTCGTTTTAACCACAAAACAAATTATAAATAAATAATATATATAAAGTTTAGTTTTTGCACTTCTTCTCAGTATAAAATTATTAGAAAAGGTGATACAAAAGTTTTTACTTCACCTATATAATTTACATTAATAATTGTACATGCAAAATAATTAGTAAAACACATTTTAACTTAAAAATTTCATTGTATAATGTATGTTTGAATAGTAATTTTGTAATCGCTGTATATCGTGAGCACGTAAAATGTGTGTGCTAGTGATTAAAATATTTTCCTTTTATCTGAAAACCAAAATATGTTTTTTAAGTCCACAAACGACCCCACAACTGGTGGTAAATGGTGCCACTATTTATAAGCATCAGTAGCACCGATGCGGTGCCGGTCAAGAAATAAGTGGCTCTCAAACCCACCCTCAGTACGCGACCAGTCATTTGGGGACTAACTCCCGCAAGCGGATGGTACCTACCCAGGTATGCTTTACGAAAGTTCACTTCTGTTATGTAGTTTATTCATTCGTATGTGTCCATTCCACTAAACCTTCCGACTACGTTGTTTGGTTGTAAATGAACGAGTTAATTAAAACTGAAAAACTAATATTAAAGCTCGAAGTTGTGTACTATTTCTACTACTAAATCAACAGTAAAACGCTAGTAACGTGTATGCACTAGGAATCCATGTATCGAGGTTGGTACACTCAAATAAACTACATATTCACAATTCGAACAGAGACCAATGTCTGTTAAATTAAAGGTCTTCAGCCGGGATTCGAACCCGGCTTTCTGACCTGGGAGGTTTAATTTATATAAGATTGAACTAACGTAACTATACATCAAAGCTATCGTCTTATTAAACTAGATAAAAAGAGTGTATTCTTACATTGCTCAAACTCGTGATTATACAAATAATAGATTTAGAAGTTTCTTCACAAAATGTAAGGTAAAGTACCAATTTAATCTGTAATTTGAAACACACTGAATTTGTGAGTTTATTTCTTATCATAAATTCAAACACCGGAGAAGTTCCGAGTTCAAAAGTTCTATTACAATCAACGAAGCACTTCAGTTACGCAGTAAGCAGTACTGAGAGCATTACTCAGAGCATTATGTTTGCAGAACTCATTAGTTGCGAGATGGAATGCCGCCGATTTCAGTTTCCATTACGAAACAATCGTTTCGATGTAGTGTGACGTTGGTTGGAGTTTTTTAGGGATTTCCAAAACATTTTTTAGAAAATGGTAGTTCCAGATTTATGGGCTATTTAAACTAATTCGCTTTGTTTTTATATTTATGTAAAGCATATAAGCCTTCTGATTGTAATATGTCACCACAGTGATGTCCTTAGCCATTAAAATCATTATTGGCCAGGTAGGTAATCTCCAACCAAAAGGTTCTCTCCAATCTAGCGTTATAATTAAGTAAATCCTTAAGAAAAGTTTATCAAGAAAAGAGAATATAATAATATTGCTTCTAACCTGCCTGACTATAATAATATCCTTTTAAAATCAACGGTGAAGTTTTGCGATTCCCTAAAATTTTTCGTTTGTCAATCTCAGAAATTTAAAAAGACAATGGCTTCCTGATTTCTTTCTAGATGGTATTGTGATTTTGTTTATTGAAAGATGTCGTGAGAGACGATGATAATTGATTTCGCTTACAAATTTTTGCCTGATAAAAAAAGTTTGTTATTGAAAAATAAAACAGGACTTTCTTAAGAAAACACGAAAGCATTGTACACCTATTACTCCGCGCACTCTATTAAATCAGCTTGTTTTCAATTCACCTTTATTTCACTCTATTTCCTCCGTGTTCTCACTTTTGAATACAAAGCTCCGTGTCATTACTGTCTGTGTGATTGCGACAGGCGATGAATGGATTTTCGATGTGCTCAAATCATAATAATTTGAAGTTTTATATGCATTATGTTTAGTCCACATCTGTGTCATAATTCGATAAATAACTCGCATATATATACAACGAAGATATGGGCGAAAGATTAGCGCGCTAATTAACGTGTCAATCCACATTTTAATTAATGCAGGAAGTAAACTTTGTATAGAAAATTAATTTCTTTTAACATTATTAGTGTGGCCAAGTATTTAAACGTGTTGTTTAACTAATAAATTGAGATTTTTGTAAATCACTTATTAATTTACACCTACAGTTTTTTGACATCTCAGTACCTGAAAGATCATTGAGGACACATACAATATGAAAATTATGCGTAAATTTAATAAAGTTCTAATCGTGTCAAGTAGGTAACTAAATAATAAAACTGAAAAAAATGTAAACTAGATACATGACAGACTATACTAAAGAACTAGTATTTATGAATAAAATCGTAACTGGAAATAGATACATCACTATAGTAAAATGAAATTCAAGTATTTACAGGTATTTACCACAATTCTATTTAGGCAAACCGAATACCTACACCGAAAACCGAATACCTCATTTACTAATCCGAAACTAAAACTCGAATTTACTCGAGTGCCGCTCTGACCTGATATTAGTGGTTAGGTTAAGTGTTTTTCCGCTAATGCATACAATTGGAAATTAAACTGGGCATTGTATTATCAAATTGTTGATATTTATCAAGATTTATTATGGAAAAATGTTAATACAGTGATTTGTAAACCCTATGACGATTGCACGATACCTTTTCATTATTAGAATAAAATATTTTTGTTTTATTTTCGCTCATACTGAAGCTATACTATCCACGCTCAAGCAAGTGCCTTAGTTTCTTTTTAAAAAGAGAAAAATCTTTTATGAACAGAGCTAATAAATTTAAAGTGTCCTTTTTGTCTTATTCGATATTCAGTTTCTCACATAAAATGCCAAGCATAAGGAATGTTGATTTTGTTTTGCATAAACAATTTCAGTAAATTGAATTCTATGAAACAGAAGTAAATTTAAACGCAAACGGGTTTCTGATGACAAACGAGAAGAATGATCATACTGAGAATGAGAAAATAAACTATAAAACAATGGAGTTTATTCAAATTAAATTGAAGAATTATTGACATTTTACAGAAGGAACTGCTCTCAATAATGAAATGAGAAAAGTAACGAGTGTGAAAGTTACAAGTAAAATTAATATATTAACATAAATAAAAAAAGTTATAGTTTTAGCAAATAGTTCAAGAGTGGCCATATTAAGTTTCTTCAAAAGTAATATTAGAATTGAAACTACAGATGATTAAATGCAAGATTGAACCTTAAACGAATTTAAGTCAGGACTTTTCTTATATAAATATATACCGAGGAAAAGATGAATACGCGAAAAGGATATGCAATGCCTTAAAATATCCAATAAACCTAAAAAAATAACCAACAGATAGCCTGTGGACCTGAAGAAAACAGCGGGTATTAGCTGGATTCAAAAGGCTCAGGACCGGTCTGGGTGGGGTAAATCAAGGGAGGCCTATGTCCAGCAGTGGACCTGTAAAGGCTTGTAGATCGGTACGAGATAGATAAAAAGGTGTAAAAATCATTACCGATAGAAGAAGACTGAAATATAAGAATAACAATACATTGAAACAAATACTCGATCGAAGATTGAATTTCATTAACAAACCGCCATTCTATTCAACAAACTGTTTGGCAACTTTAATAATTATTTTACTGAAGAGATTGTGACGCGTCAAATCTGAAAGGAATTTACTCAATAGTATGAATGACATGATGGACATTGTCGGAAATTACGCTCGCGCACCCAATCGGACCAGACATTGAAATACGTTTTCTCTATAGAAAATAGATTACGAAATATTAGAAAGTATGGATATATAGGAACTTGTGAAAGATGTACACACAATTTTATTAAATGTGTTCCATTTCAAAGTGACTTGGTGTCAGTATAAATTTATAGATTTTCATGGCTTTGCACCTCGCTGTGCACGTAATTTTTTCATGAAGTTCCTGTTATAATCTTTTTAAACGCAATATCTTTTTCTATACTTATTAGATTACGTAGAAGAAATGGGGGAATAAATATATATGGCATAAATATATTTCGACATAAACACTTCCAAAAAACGCATTGGAGCATTATGGTGGGATATTCTTTAAGCCTCTTCCGTCATGAGGATCCAAATCCTGTAATTAGTAGTCGTTAATGGGTTGAAGAAAAAAGTGAGATTGAATGCAGTCAACATGCTATCTGTTCAGAGTTCTCCATTTCTTTTTCATTTCCTTAATGTTCAATTTCTCTTTCATCTAAGTCAAAGTTATCATTATCATTTAAAAGTACATCAGCATAATTTAGATGCTGCGATGAAAATATCCAATCAACAAACAATATTACGATAAATAAGCCTAAATTATTCAGGGATTTTAATAAAACGTCACGATAACATCTTGTTATTGCGTCTCACGACAATTTGTCGCTGTCTCCTTAAAGGGAGAGAAAATTAAACTGATCACAATCTTCAGCATTCAAGGTTCCGTCCTGAAATAGCTGAAACTTTTTTGAGACTATAATAACGTTTCCACCATATCATCATTGTATCATTGACTAGGTGTTTGTCAAAATATCGTAAAATATGGGATAAATTGGCCTAGGCCAATCTTAATTAGAATCAGAGCAAAAAACTGGTAATACTTACAAAACATAATATTACTTTTGAAATATGTGCGTCTGGGATTCAGTAAGAATCTCTTGTATGACAATGCTTTTCTTTTTTCCGATTCTAAACATTAGGCTTGTATAAGGTTATTATTGCTTACTTAAGTCATGTCTTAGAAAATCTTTCAATGCCCATAATGTATTGTTATGTAAATAAGTTATCGATGTCAATAAAATTATAAAATATATTTAATAAAAATGATTAGTCAGGGTTTTTTTTGTTGATTTTATCTTATTATATTTTAATTGATTTACGAATAAAGAAGATATGGAAGAGGATATCGAAAGAATAATCAATGGAATTATACTTCGAGTGTGGGTACTTAATACTATATAATACCTATTTCTATACACAAACCAGTATCAATGCACTTAAATAATAAGATTTAAAAAATTTGACTCATAAGCTTATAGCCCAAATTATTTAGTTGGCAAACGGGTGCTTGGCGTTATTTCAAATTTTTAAACAATATTAGCATTTATTTGTCAATAACCTTCTTGTTTACAGCTTCCTGCTACAACTTGACAAGTTACAATATCTTGTTACTGGAAATCACCCCGTTTCGGCTGGAAAATCAGCCCACCGAAATTTTATTCCTGTATCACTTTTGAACGAATCTGAAAGAGATTGAAATGAAATTCTGTTGCATGTCATATCGAGTACGGTGGAGGTGGCGGCACTTGTAGATTTCAATGGCTTTTTTACTATAAAACTGGTATAAGGAAGGGTTTCATTATTGGCAGGAAAAAAGCAAAAGTAATAGAGTAATGTTACGAACTTAGTTGATAATACAGCGTATATTTCTAATACTTTCTGTAACTAGTATTTAGTACTTAAAAGAATTTGAGAACTCAGTTTTAGGTTTTTCATACGTTAAAGTTAAAAAATAATAAAATAACTATAACCCGTAAAATAAACAATGTTACAATTGTTCTTTGGAATATTATGAACAAGAACAACAATATAACTCCAATCGTTTAAGTTGATATAGATTTTTGTTTTCCTACAATAAAAATATGGTACAGTATAATACCTTGAAATTTCTAAGTCTATTAGGGAACTTTTGGGCAACAAGTATGAGTAACACGAAGATCTTTCCAGAGTTTTCAAGTTTATAAATGTATTGAATAACGAGCAATTATCTAGTTTATAATAAGTGTTCATTTCTTGATGCCTATTTTGGTTTTAAATGATTGGCAAAGTTATGTCAGAGAGGTTAGTACATTACAACAATTCGCGTCACTCGTATAAGGTTAATGAAATATGTGCTTTGTGTTGTGTTGCATAGGGTTGATTTTCGGTTCGATTGAAGTTAGGTATAAAATATATATTATTAATGATAGCGTAGTAGTGCCGATGTTAGTCTCCCAAACACGAGGGCCTGAGTTTGAATCCTGCATCTTAAGTTAATTATCATTTGCTTCGGTAAAGAAAAGCATAATATATTGACTTAATCACTGATGTACCTAATGAGTGGTTTTCGCTAGATGGCGCTTTAGAGCGTTTCGATTTAATTTCAAGTTTTATTTTTAACATTTTCTATTTTGAGAACTTTTTGTTTTAATAGTAACAGTAATATACTCTATAAATATGAAGTTCATTTCAATTGTTTATTTATTGCGGTTCGAAATATAGCGTGGATTTTGAATAGGGTTTCGTAGTTCCTATGTATACGGTATCCATTAAATTAACGAAATTTAACCCTGTATATAAATATAAAAAAAAAATCTTAGTCTCATTTTCATTTTATTCACTTCACTTCACTTCATAATCAGAGTTTTCATAAACTTTCAAAATCTTTCATTGAAACAAACCTGCTAACCCAACGTATATAACAAATACAGCTCGCGTGCTGACTTTTGTCGCAATTCCCCAGTTTTTGTCGGAAACGAAAACCCAAAAGCTTAGATTTTCGTCGTTTTTCCTCCACCGTACCGTAAAGGAGTTTTATCCAGTCCCAAAGTCAGTGAAATTGGCGTTTTAATCCTTTTTTGAAGCCCATTGCGATGCTAATACATACTAGTAGCGCAGAAATAGCGTGGTAACACATTCGTTTATGAGAAAAAGTTTGTAAATGAACAGGTGTTTCTTATGCTAATACTATGCTAATCACAAAAAGGTACATTGGGTACGGCGTTCCTTTAACAAGCTGAGCTTTTTGTGCGAAAAATCTAAGCGTGACCATGTTTGTAGCTATATTTTGTGACAAACAAAATAAAGGATTTCTTTTTTATGCAAATGGCGTACAAATGTCCAGACGAGCAAACTGGTGGCAAGTGATCATTACGCAAAAGGCATCATAGAGCAGGTAAGAAAGAAGGGAAAAGAAAAAATTAAAGAGAGGTGTTTCGTCAAACACAAAAAATACTGTCTTTGAAGTAAACTCTATTCATGATTGGATTTAAACTAAGTAAACTGTTCCCAATCTTTCCAAGTTTATTCACATGACTTATAATGTAAGTCTGTAAGTAGTTATATTATTAACTGTCAAAAGGCACATACTTAGTAGTGACGTCATTTGTGTTAACTTTTCTGATGGACATGTTTTAGCTAGAGTCTATAGAACAGCGACTGTTAAATTTCAAAATCGTGAACATAGATGTTACTTACATTAAAACAAAAAAATATAAAAAAATCGTATCAGATATTCAAATTTGACACCAAAATAATATAATAAGCTGCATTTATTCAGTGTAAATTTTATTCGTAAAGGTAAATTTTATCAATATAGTTATTGTTTATTTGTTTATGTATGTAAAGTCTCGTAACCAGCTCCTAGTTGAATAAAGAAATAGTTATAATTTGTATAAATATTATTACTTATGTAAATAGTCAATAAAAGAGCTGACATCGATCTGGTGGTTAGTGTCTACCACCGCCGATGGATATCGATAATACCACATGCATCACCGATACGTTTCTGGCCAAGAAAGAAGAGTGAAAAAAACTGATTTACCTAGAAGTGGAAATTTGTATCCAAACTTAGCATTGAAGTTCTATTTATACTTCATGGCCATCTGCGGCTTAAAACTGAACTGAAACGTAGTAGGTCAATCGTAATAATTCTAAGACTTCTTAATAAAACAATTCTGCGAATGATACCAAGAATACTAAGTGGTTCGTTTCATTAGCACAACCCATAAATGTCTCACTGCTGGGCTCGGGTCTCCTCTCACGATGTGAGCTGGCCAAATGTGGATTGGTAGACTTCACACATCTATGAGAACCTTATGGAAAACTCAAAGATGTGCAGGTTTCATCACAAGGTTTTCCTTCACCGAAGAAAGTGATAATTAACTTGCAATACACACATATTTTTTTCTTGACAATTAGAGCTGCAAGATTCGAAGTCGCGGTACCACTTTCGGGAAATCGACGATCAAACCATTAGGATATCACTACTATAGTGGTTCTCCTAACTTCATAGTATTTTTAATATAAATAATAGAATAATTCTTAATAGCGTAGCAGTTTATGTCTCAAGTGGAATTTTAAGTTTGAGAAGCGCGTGTTATTACGCTAAGAAAGGTCGATTTCGAGGCGGGACAAAGAAAGTTTATGCTTCAAAAGATTTTTGTTGAAATAATATTATGAGGATTTATTTAATGTCGGAATACCTACACAAAGTTTGAGTTGGTTTAAATACTTACAATTTATTCTGAGCAATTAAAGATGCTTTTGTTACATAAAATATGCCATTAGTGTTCCCTGGAAGGGGATGCATGACAATTTTTGCTGACACTTAGCAGCTGTTGTTGTCGTCTTGTGAGGAATAGACTGGTAGCCCGGATCGTCTTCTTCTGTGTATTTTGGATGACGATAGAAATATTTGGAATGGAAGGTACGCGTAATTCTACAAAATGATTGGATTACCCAGGAAGTTCGAACCGGTATTTAAGGACAATTAAAACGCGGCTCATTTAAATATTAACGAAATTAAGGAATCGTAACCAGTTTTCCAAATATGGCTCAATGTTCATTTGTTTTCAATAATTGTGATATATTCTGTCAGGTCTCTCGCGCTACTTATCGAAAATGGGTACGAAATTTTCGAACACCCTATTATTGTAGGATTCAGAGTCAAAAGAGTTGAATAACTTGTATTGTTATAATGATTGCTGTCCATACTTTCAACGCCCGATTCTGGGCAAAGGCCTCCACTAACTTGCAATAAACTGACCACACTTGTACCCCTAAACAAAGTACTCAGCAAATTTGTGGGAATAATATTTGGTGCAGAAAAATAATGGCATCTGCTTGACATTGCCCGAGCGTGAACGAGAATATAAAAACGATTTGTTTTAAACCCTTTAGCTTTCTGAATCCAGGAAATACCTACTGTCTTCTTTACGTCATCACTTCACTGGGTTGAGAGATGTACGATACTCCTGCTTCGGAGATATCATCTCCTTTTGAGGACCATTTTTTCCCAATAGATTGATTTATTTTGTTAAAATTTGGATCATAATCGACAAGGAATGCGACTTGCTGAACAATGCAGTGCCAACGCCTTTAACAGAAGGATGATAAATTACCTTGGTATGGTTACCAGGCTAAATAAATCGAAAGTCTCGATTTATGCATGTAAAAGAAATTTCATATTTTTAAATAAATATTACACTATATTTAAAAAAAAGAGTATATGTGGACGTACGAGTAGTAATATTGTGTCTTAATAATATTTTCATTTTTATACTCTATTTTTTTGCAAACTCTTCGTTGTCCTCGAACTTCCCTAAAGTTTAACTTCAAAGGGTTGTTTTTCGCCTTTTTTTCCGTTATTTAAGTAACAGTAAAAAAATAATAAATTTTCCATGATATATTTTTTTTGTATTGACTACTTAAATTCGTATAACATTTGGTTGGTATACTCGTTTAACATAATTCTGTTTCTTTTTTTTAAGAAAGCGAGAATATTGATTTGGGGGCAATAATTATCAAATAAGCTATTGTCCAAAGAACTACTGATATAGGTACGTTATTGAGAAATGTATATAATTGAGCAGAGGAGGTCTTAATAATTTTGATCACTTTCGACAACCAATAATATGAATACATACACGATGACACATCAGCAACGTCGAAGAACATTTGTCAAGGCGAGTATAGAAGTATTACTGGCCTAGAAGACTGGATATCAGTCAATCTTTTTACACCTTTTCTCCTCTTTTATGTGTTACGTTATGTTTTTATATGTTAATAGCTGACGAACGAGCCGACGAGCTAGAACAAAGAGTTGAACGCTTGTTTGTGCCTGAAATAGGCTCTTGGTTCAAAAGCTTTTGAATAGAATTTTTGTTACAGCCTTTTTTTGTTTGAAAAAGATACGTGGTCACTGAATGCAATAGAATATTGGGATATTTATTTAGAACGATTCATTGTGTGTAGGATTTTGCGATCTAAAATCCCTTTGTCATTTATTGATTATTATGAAACCCTTTGAGGTCTAAAATGTAAATAAAAGCATTCGATGTTTCAAAGTTATTGTATATTTCTTTATTGGTATACTTAGTTTTCGTCTATCACCCCTCTCCAATTTTCCCCTCTGTCCCCCTCATATTTCTATCTCGCTCTCACTCTCTCTACTTTTCTTCCTTTCATTAATTTATTCAGCATAAGTATATGGTGAAAAAAACAGGACGTTGCCCATGAAGTATCATGGGCACGTCTTGGCTATAAATCTTCTTTAAGTTCTTATTACCAGATAACGTTATCCATCGTTGGGCGAATAGAT
>DWPA01005993.1:0-11328 GCA_018251375.1 Calpodes ethlius
TTCAAAGTGTATCAAAGGGAATGTAGGTCCCCCGCCGGCGGCGGGCGGCGGGCGGCGGGCGGCGGGCGAGCCGTCTCGTCGGGTACAAATCGCGCCATAAACCCGTCTTTAGGCGCGAGAGGGTTTAATTGCCGCCATTTTGCTTTTATACACGATTCGCATCATTTAGCGTTAATGTTGACAATTCCCGACACCTCCTGCACTCCACTGAAAGGGTTGTCATTACTCGGAATAGACCTTTTTGCGATATCGGAGTTCGTTGTACAGCGACGTAGTAATGGGGCTCGCAATTAACGTTTTTTGTATCGTATATCGATTCTGTCTCACTGTTACCTACACGTTGCCGCCGTAGTCATATTATCTATGGTGTGGCTCAGGTCTGAGCGCCCGTCGGCCACTGCGACCAACATTGGTCATTGGTCATTTCTTATCCCCATTAAATTGAGACTTCGAAACGTCGGTAGATTCAAAATATTACATGCATAAGTGTATTGTCAAAAACCTCACGTTAATATATTGGATAAACAGTGTGCAAAAAAGGGCATCGCTTCCATGCAACTCGACATGCGGTGTCACACGCGTGCTAATGCTATGATGGTACCGGTGTTAAAAGTTAGAGACTACCTACGATCTTTGAATTCGATACACCGGCGCCTCCGCCGCTGAGCCTTCGGACCCTGCTTCAGACAAAAACACGACGTGTGAAAGTCAAGTAGCAGTGGCCGCAGCCCTGGCGATGGCGGCGCGCACGTGAGTTATCCTCTCTTTGTAGCGGGCGCATTATCGAGTCCTGTTCGAGATTACATCGCTGAAAGAACGCCTCGCGCAACATTAATCACTTTATCTGAGCTGAAGATATACGGTACATATCGTCGGGCTCGGGGCTCGGGGCTCGGGGCCCGGGGTCGGGAGGGAATACTTTTTGTGTGACAGCGGTTATCACGCCGCGTCGCTCGAGATACCCCCGAACATTTTGTACACTGTATATTTATTGTCGAATAAATTGGGTCAAAAAAAAGAAGAAAAAAGTTTACAGTAGCTAGTATTCCGACATTTGAAAAACAAAATAGTTTTAAATGATTGTTTATTCGTAACGAACAGCAAAAGTCAATCACACACACTTTCCTACTGTTAATGCGATGGAGTCATCATCGTTTCATATATATTAATTCGAGTTGCACAAGACCTCGTAGTATGAACTATGTACTTCGAAAGAGTAAATCCACGTCACTCAGCGATGAAAAAATTGTGGGGTGGCCGTGCATCGTCCTAAACAAACGGACAGTATCGGCAAGGTCAGAAGAGTTTACATCAAATGTGTCTTCGATCGAAGCTTTAAGAAGTTTATCGAAACCGTTATAACGAAATCACGGAGCGCTGAGCACGGAGCCCACAGGTAATGACTCAATGTTTGTCGTAGGAAGCCACTGAAACTTTGAGATACAGGTTTAAATTTTATCTGTGATTGTAACTTTCGGCCAACATTATTAACCGGTTGCACCGCGCCGGCGGGAGCTAGTACGGCCGCGAGTAGGTAACTGTAACCTCGATATACTGTAATTTACTTTTACATATTTTCGAAAGAACCTCGTTAAGCTCAACGAGAGTCTCGTTCGAGAGCTCTCAAAACATTAATTAAAACGTCCGCCGCACTAAAACTCGATGGTAATTAATAAAGCCTTACGGAACACGCCGCGGAGCTGCGGCCCGCCGGAGGAGCCGGAGGAGGCTCCGCCGGGTGGCAGCGGTGGCCAGCTGCACCCGAATCAATAGATGCATCTGTGAACAGCGCCCCGATGTAGTGGAGTATGAAAACGTAAATTCATCGCAAAACACGTATTTATCGTTTCGCACTCGGAGGGCCGATGTGATTTACGTAAAAAAGTTGGTGAATAATAAAAAAATATGTGTCAGCTTTAGCTTCAACTCCGAATGTAACTTTGAAATGTATTTGTACAGTGACTCCGGCGCTCCCCGGCCGCGGCGGCCTGTCTCCAGCTCGCGGGCAGCAGAGCCGTGTAACGAACGAAACGAGCGTATTTAAAATTTACACAAACAAGAATATCTCGTACCCAAAGCATGAGACAATCTCAGTTGTAGCGCAGTTCAGGACGTCGTCGACGGTATCCTGGGTCAGGGTAAAAAGCTTTTTCTTGAAGCGAGGATAAGCGTCACTGACGCGGACGTGGTCGCGATAAGACACTTGTTTAAGGCACCGACATCGGTGGATCAATTTTTTTTATACGACAAAAGTAAGGGCGTCTTGTATTGGACGATCAAAGGGCTCACAGTATTTGGCTGCCAATGATCGACCCATGATCCGGCGATGCACCTCTTAAAACATTAACTTAAAGGGTAAAAGATTATTTATATTTCTCTAAAGATTTTTTTGTGTTGGAGGTTATTCAATCTCTATTCATTAGTCATGCGTCATGCGTCGATTGTGGTCCATGTCTAGAACTCTAGACTGGGGCTATCGTCGTTGGAGAACATACTCGTAGTTTACACTTGCGCCGTCCGCACCGAATAATTACTAAATATCGAGGTAGCGCGTGCCACTGTGTTCTGAATATGGCACAGTACAAGAAAACTGTACCACGCATGTGGTAATGCGTGGTAGACGAATAAGTATCCGCCAAAGTATTTTGTTACTTTCTCAATTAATTGCGTCAACTTTATTTAAATTATCATTGATCTCGAATCTTTATTTACACATTAAACATTTATACCAATAAATACACAGCTTAAGCCTAAGCGTTGATCACTCCGTGTATCAACATGTACAGTCATTGAGAGAAGTAAGCTGAATAGGTAGAATATGTGTTAATATTTAAAATGAAATAAGTTCGTGGAGCAACTTTTAAAAATGTGTTTAACGTGTTAATTGAATAGCTGTTAGATATGTTAGGACGTTAGGTGAGTCAGTAGTGTAGGCATCGTTCGATTTATACAAAAAATAAGGAACTAAAATCCTCTAAGCAATAAAAACCATTAATATTTTTTGCCCCCTAGATAATCGAAATACGATATAGGTCCGTCCCGCTACATTACCGCCGTACTCCCGCCACCTGCCGGCGGGGCGACGTCAAAAAACTCCAAACAATACATAAAAAGAAACATTTAATTTTACGGGGAAGGCGACCCTCAAAACTGAAGGAAATGGATTTCTTCGTGTGAATAGAAACAATTTCTTCCGTGAAGTTTTTGCGAGTAGCAGCTCGTCGGTGCGGACTACGACCTGGCGACGACCCACGGCCCCACCCGGGGACCGGCGACGTGACGTATCACTTTATTTTAAACTCCGTGAATTGGCCAATTATGACGGTACTTGGGATTCGTGCCGTAAACACGTGCTGTTGTACCGACTAGATTACTTAAAATGCAATATGATATAGAAACGATGTTGCGTAGTGAAACACAGTGCAACAGAAGGGTAATGCCAGCTAGCCGGCATCCTGTCGCATGTCGCTCTAAAATACGCATACAGTCTTACCTAACTACGCAGCTTCACCTAACTCTACCTATCTACTGTGTATTAAGGATAATTTACAAACGTCATACCGCTGCGCCCCTTTCTCATTAAATCACTGTGTCCGGACATTGTACACACGAGTACAGTGCTGGAGTGTTTACTCGAATTAACGATGAAATTATAAATATCCGTTTACTGGCTGCGAAGGATCTTTGTATTTTCCATTGTGATTAACAGCAACACAATAATGGCGCGGCCGCAGCGAACGCGGTTGTAATCGACTTGGTTGAGGTTGTTTATTATCCTGCTAGTGCGGAGGGCCGGTGGATGGAGGAACACGGCGCGGCGGTGGATACGGTGCGGTGTTACTGTGACCGGCGCAGCGCGCGACACCGAGAGCCGGAGCCGGGACTCCGGCATCGACGTGTGGCGATGGACGGAGATAATCCAGCGCGTGCTCGTAGGGTTGTCAAATCGTTCATAGGAAATCAATTCAAAATATGTAGTTCTTTAGGGAAAATTAGGTAAATATTGTTAAACAGAATTTAAGTGTTATATTTAAAGTCATCAGCAATGTACGTAAGATACTTATTTATTACTCACGTCACCGCGTGCAATTAATTTTGCCGATGCAACGTCCTGTTCCAATTTGAAGTGAAGAGAATGAGAGTAAAAGTGTTTGCCAATTCCAAAGTTGTTAGTTTGTTTTTACAGGGACTTCTCACTCGGGTGTTGTTGAATTTTGGCGAAGTCTAGACTCTAGATTAAAATAAGAAATGTCGGGAGTACCAAAAAACTGTTTGGCACGTGACAAGTGTCAACCCTGGGCGCAGGGCTGGCGCACGCCGCTACAGCGTAACGAGATACGGTCTGAATAACAGCTGTTCACTGATTACGATGCCGTAGGGTTGCCAAACTTGCAGCCATTACTACGAAGCAATGCCTACGAAGATATTCGCAAGGCTTACTAATGTAATGTACTTATTGCTAAAGGCTTGGAATGAGAGCAGTCAAATTTCCTAAGTTAGTGAATTCTTTTATATTTACGATTGCGCGAAGTTGTTTAATAAATGTATGTTGATATCAATAAGTCTACAAATAGTTTTTATTTAAAAAATCTTGATTTTAGTCGTATCGAGACTATGCCCCTTTTTGTATTAGTCGGCGGACTTCTACCAAAAAACGATAACAAAATTCCATTAGACTCTCGTACTGCATAAAAGAAATCTAGTGTTTCAATTAACATTATATTATCCGTATAAAGCGCCAAACATTTAGAAGTAATACTGATATGAGGGTCATGTTACACCTAATGATCAGCCAACTTAATTCCATAATTATTCTTAAATACTTTCTGCTTTTAAACGGAATGTGAATAGCCATAAGAGACGCCCGAGGGCTACTGTTGTCTCTTATGTATATTCATCATTCATATTTATTGACCGTCGGTCTCTCACTTGTGATAGAATTAACTAATCGTACATCAATCGTTCCAGAGTCAACCCTACTGCGGACTAGTCTCAGGCCGCGGACAGACAATCTCTGGCGTTGGCTTACACAATACAATTCCTCCATCGTATTGCTGAACCATTTCAACCCTCAATACCTTCAGATTGTGGCACATTTTGGCATGACGCCGCCTCTGCTGCAGACTAATCTGTAGTCCGTGCTCATGTTCAAATAGTGCGCTTAATGTCGTCGTAAAATAATAAAAAACCCTTCTGTGTTTGTGTGTGCAAGAGTCAAGACGGACATTATTGTCAGATGCTGCAATATATATTCTCTGCTATAATGAAAATCAAAGGACAATATTTTTATGAAATGTTCAGGGAGCTCTGACACAGCGAGGTGGAGCTACAAAACATGCCTATATAGGAATTGTCCGTCTGTGTGTGTAGGTGTCACGTGAAACCCGTGACCGGATTTCAATGTTGTTGGCCCCCTATTACTTCCGCGGATTACAACTCGGGCGAGTGTGACATCGCCTCGGGAACAGCAGCGAGCCAGTAAACAAGCGGCGCGGCGTGCCTACTTACCTAATAATATACACTTATAACGCCCAGACCGTTAGTTTGTTAATGTCATGTTAGTGTATAGTGAGGCATCATCCATTTTGTACGTATGTGGTAATATCTTGTGCTTACTCTTGTACATAAAGACCTCTACAAAATTTGAAATATCTTGTTATTTTATAAGTTCATTAAAACATTTAATGGGCGTTTCCGCGACTTCAAACAAGAATCCGAATAGTAATAACTATAGTTAATATATATTTGTAAAAATTTAAAGTTGGAGACGGTCGCCGGGGGCCGGGGACGAGGGCCGGGGGTCGGGGGGAGCGGGCGACGGGCTGTTTACTTTCGCACGCTCGCTGATAGTAACGATAGGAAGCACTTAAACCCACCCGGTAACTGAATATGGGCCGCGCCGGATGTCGCCCGAGCGCAGCCGGCGCGCAGAGACTGCCCCGTGTGCCTGCGCTCTGGACTCCGGACTCGACGACAAAATATTGGCATTCGGCACATTACTCGCTATCATGTACTTCAACATCGGACAGGCTTGTCGTGTGTATAAAGTATAAATTTCACGTTTTCATTTCACCTACTGTGCACTTTCCGGTCGTTTTTGATCACGTTTGAACTTTAAATAAAACTGTTTCCGCTTTATCAACCAATCGATCAATAAATAAATTTAATTATTTATAAAAATGTATTATAAGATGTTATTTTATTTTGTTCTTCAATTTCATCCTAATCGTATTTTTTTTTATTCCATGTCGTTTTACTTAAAATGTATGCCATAGGATATCTTCCACTAAGATCAATGCGACAAAGTTTATATTATATTCGAATAACACATCTCAACACTGCGTTTCGATTACTTTGAATGTAGCGTGAATTACGAAAACCCTAAGGACCGGAATACAGGCAGCACTCTACGCGATATCCTATCTCGGTGTAGGCCGGCGAGCGTGACGTCACGGCACGCCATGTGCGCGCCACATGCCGCGAGCCTCGTGGGAGACGCTCCGCCGCCGTGCACACGCACACCGACGCAGCGTGTGCGGACACCGACGGTCGTACTATTATAGTGTGTGTGTAGTGTGGTGGTGTTCGTTCGACTCGTTGTACATGTCGATGTGCAGAACCAGGGCGACGGTGCGTGTGCGCGTGCTCGCGCACACGCACACATACATAATAAACGAGTGTTAAATTAATGATTTCTATGTTAAAGCTCACAAAGGACTTAAGGAGCGACCGAGCCAACTGACAGTAACGATCTCCGCCGCCCATGTGCCGTATGCGTCCGTAACGGCGAAGCAGAAGAGCAACGCGCAACATGCTGCCTGACAATACGACGCAGGCTACTCATTTTCGTAATTTATATAAATGATACATACATTAAATAATATAATTCTTACGCGTCGTTATATGTATTTACATAAATTTACTGCCGGTATTATACAACAAACGACTTCAGTTAAATACCTAGGCAGGTACGTAGGTAAATCTGAAAATACAAATTTTGTATGCAAAAAAAAAATAAGACATAATTTTATCATTAATTCTTCATCCTGTTTAGTCCTAAGGGTAGGTACTAAAGAAACTCTGCGGATGGACGGACGAACGAATATAGCGAAACAATAAAATTTTCATGATTCCTTTTTTTGAAAAGCAACATATTATTTTTTACTATCGCTCTTCTTTAATATCTAGTGAACTTTCGTATGTGGTACAGCGGTGTGTGTGCGCCGCGCCGCCGCGCCGTGTCCGTGCAGTTCGCACGTCGCGTCACGTCACGTCACGCGCAATGAAATACCATTTGCAACGCCCGTACGCACATGTGTGCGGATTTGTAGGGTTGCTCTTCCTCTGAAAGTATAAGAAATACATAGCAGTTGGAATTATAAGTTTTTTACTACTTGAAGACTTAACAATCAATTATAAAAGTTAATTATCTATAACGAATTATTTAACAGGCGTTTATACTGTCCACTTTATTTTGACAAAGATCAATAATCGTTCATCGTCATTTTAAAAGTTTACTCACGTTTATTTGGTATATTAATTAACCAATTCAATGGTTACGTATTCTCCAATCCTATGGAAATGTTTTATATCACATATCTACTTTTTAATAAGCAAGATCAGGAAAAGAAAATAAAGTTAAGGCTATGATTTACAACTTAGATTTGCCCGGTAATGGAGACATTAAAATGAAACAAATGAGTATCTACAGATATCCTTATACGATAGCCAAAATTAAATAAACATGCTGAATTTACGAATAGTGCAAAGTGATCTTGTATGACCCCGATTAAGAACAATATAAACATTAAAATTGTAAAGTCGTCATCGACAGCCCTGAGTCATGATCCGTAACTCCGCTTCCTTTCGTACAAACATGTGGGGCCTCGCGACCACGACAGCGACGGGTGGCCACCGCGCGCACAGCATCGATAGAACCTTTTGAACTAACGGCTTACTACCCGATAGTCATTAACATGAATACGTTTTACAATACGCGACAACTTGACTCTGCGAGTCTGTAAAGGTCCATCGTACGTCGTGCTCACGAAATGTCGCAATTCATTCAGGTACTTCCGGAGGCCGCTTGTACAATGATCTTTAAATTACGTTGGATTACCAAATAAACAAACACACCTAATAACGTAACCGTTGACGGCGGTAGACACTCATTAGTTAAGCACTGTCACGCTTTATTGTAATTGGTACCAGTTTCATCGTCACCGTCCGGTGAACAAACCAAATAATTTCCTAACAGTTGTATTGTGCTTGAACCGAATGTCCCTCCTCCATCGCGATCCACTTCATTAATTTAAATGGACGCATCCCCGCCGTCAGCCTCGCCGGCGATGGTCCGTGTGCGGGGTGTTTTACACTGAAGGTTGCCGCGCGGCCCCGGAGCACATTCAGCTCGATTTCTATTACATTAATCATCAAATTGTCATAACTGTGTAGACTTCAGCATCATGACTCTCCCGGCGACAACTGACCCGACCGAGCCTGAATCAACAACGTAAGTTTAAAAAATCTCCCGAGTGCGAGTCGCAATACCTACGTGTGATGTAGAGTTTTATAGCTGTAATTTGATCAATTATTGCTTGTTTACTTACAAGCTCTAAGGTGGTGGAACGGGCGCGTGATTCGCCCGGGAAGGTACCGCCGCTGTACGTGTTTCTGTCGTATAATAATTGTGTTCCGGTGTGAAGGGTGTTCTCGGTTACTTTCACGTAAACAAGAGGTGACCATGGCCCTCGGTGTCCCAGCTTTGCTCGGTATTTTTTTTAATAGATACATGATGTTTTTTTGGAATTACATTTACTTACAACAATGCAAATTACTTACTGATGAAATATGAATAATATATTTTGATCTTACCGACATAAACAAAAAAATAATGATAAATATAGTTAATGTTATGTAGTGTTTATATAAAGGATACAAGGAAGGCGTGAACATTTAATTGTTGATTCTCTTTTCTTTTTAGTTTAGTATTTCATTAGTACATAATTATTTTGTTTGTAAAGCTAAGTTATATTAAATAAATGAAACTCTTTTCTTTTTAGACAAATCAGATTGTTGTTCATTGCTTGAAGAAAACCTTATCTTATATATATAATACTAGCTTTCCCCCGCGGCTTCGCATGCATGTTCCTAGGCTATCAGATATGACTTTACATTTACATTGTGCAAGGAAAGTTTTTCTTTTACTTCAAAGACACTTTACACTTGTGGACAAAATATGTGATAAAGAAAATGATCACATATAAATCAAACATTAATCCCTTATAAAACTTTATTTTTGTACATACCCTATGTCCGTATCCTGGTTCTAAGCTACTTCCCCACCAATTTTCAGCCAAATTGGTTCAGCCATTTGTGAGTTATAAATAGTGTAACTAACACAACATTATTTTATATAAGTATATAGATTCTTCACAATATCAAAAACACACCTGGGTCTACAGACAATGAGATAGCAATAAACAAGATCATTATAACTACTTACAGTAAAAAGAGAATTCAAGCCCCAGACCACATCTTTCAATCTCCGAGTCGGTGCCCAGCCGTGTTCATCTATGGAAGTTTGCCGTAAGAGGGACAGGCAGATGTCGCCATCCACATTGATGTTAGGATGCCATAACCTTGTCATACATTTCACTTTCGGAGGCTGGAACAAACCATTGACTTCACTACTTAATAATCATTATTAAGTTATGTCCACTGTACATGATAGAATAAAAGGAATTTAAGTTTTTTTTTTCTACATAAACCTTTTTGTATTAATGTGTTTTATTTCATTTTCTTAAAAGGATGTGAACGAACAAAGTAGCAAGTTTTTTTTTTTTTTGTGTGTGTGTGCTACTTTGTTATAAGCACAAATGCTGGTAGACATGTTGCCATACAATCATTTAAATAGTGTATCCTTTCTTTTTTGAGTTACAGATGTCTTAAAATATAAACAATTATACATTTCAACCATGGATTGTTACAAAGTAGACTAATAATAACTTTATAATAATGGACTTCCTCAAAGTCAAGTGATACTATAAACTCTCATAATAATGATGTTTACAAGAACTATTTTATTTGTTAACTTTATTGACCTAGCTTGTGACAATATAGCTTTGATTAATTTAGTAAAACTCAGTAATATTGCTGCACTAATGTTATAGGTTTATCCATATCAGTTTCTTCCCCCAAAATATTCTGTGAAGGTTGAACTAAAGTACTTTTTTTAAACAATTATCTTAAAAATATTATAACTATGTAAACCCTATTTAATGAGAATAGAAAAAATAAATAAAAATATTTCTTGTCAAAAATATACAAACATATGTACGTTTCTAGTCTACTGATCTCGAATTTTGAAATATATCCTAATCATATAGTCAGTTAAATTACACTACAAAATTGTTAATTTTGGGTACAATAGTGTCTCAAGAATTTTCAATATTCACCAAAGCCCTTAATTATACAGCACAGAGCACAGCAACCTGAGCAAAGCGTAGGACTGAAGCATAGATGGAATTCCTTGCACAGCGAAATACGTATACTATTTTGGATATAATTTAAGGTTTATCGTACTTACAGCCATATTATAGTCTTCAGTGACAACAACACTAAATTTGAATTTGCCTCCCTGCCAGTACCCTTCATCGGGCTTCACGACCAGAATGAACTCACTCAATACGTTCGGGTCGTCGAAGTGCACTGAACAAGTCGCCGGCAGGTTCTCATTCAATTCCTGAACTTCCTTCACGAGCAACTTATCCCGCACTGAAATTCTTTTAACAGATTCTACTGCGACACCATTACTAGTCTCGGTTTGTTCCTTTTTTATTTTCCTATTAAGCGTGATCATTATTCTAAAAATTGAGCTAGGGATGGAAATGAAAATCACAACATTTGTTACAGGTATTGGAAATTCCAGTAAATCTATTGCATGGAAAGGTTGCTATTATCCAATACAAATTATGAACTTGAGTCTGAGTCCTGAATTCTGATCTAAATTACTGATTTTTCTCAAACATCTGATTCTAGTCAGCCTATAACTTCTAGAGATAACTTTAGAAAACCCACGAAAAATGTCATGCTAGCAAGCGTGTGAAATTGTCAAATGTGTCATCGTCAACGACGTAAAGTCAAAATAAAGTCATTTCCTTGAAGCATTAATGTCAAAGACCGTAAATTGCATCAACAGATTACATAGTGTAATATCTATGGATCACCAGCAGGCAAAAGTACACAAAACATCATGCAAAACAATAATTGGTTATATCTGTGAATTAATGTGACATTGACAGTTGACAATAATACCTAGGTGACAAC
>DWPA01005994.1:0-11328 GCA_018251375.1 Calpodes ethlius
TGAATACTTCGTTAAGTAAATTTACATATTACTACGAATACCTATAATATGTAAGTAGATCGTGCGCGCGACTTCATCAGCAGAAATATTTTTTCTATCGTTATTTCATCCCATTAGGGAATTTAATTAAAAAAAAATCTGGATTGTATTTTTTTAATTCGCTAACAGTAAATTCCAATTTTGTTAAAAACCGTATTAATCCGTATTAAATTACAGTCATAGGGAGTATACTTTTACAACCTACTTTACCCTTTCTGGGTGAATTTCCAAAAATATTTTTTACTCATTTAACCTACGTACATTTAATACTCTTTTTTAATAAATAAATGAAACGTATTGCAAAGAACGCAATTAACGTTATAGTTACTGCTAGCGCCATCTCTTATAAAGCTTTGAACCGCTTGTTTAAATAGTCGCAGTAGCGTGGTAAGCAGTTCTGAGTTCTACTTTAGATGTCGCTACTTTGTTTTACGTGCGCACCATAGATGGCAGTGTATTGTTAGTTAAACTATGATGAAAGTTAACAATGAAGAATATTTATTTTGTAATATCTCCAAGCCTATAAATTGTGCCTAAAACGCAACAATAACCAATATAATATTAATATAAGTAATTAAACATCTTAACTAAATACATTTTAACATAAAAGCTTGGCACTAGAAATATTTTATTTAGGTAAATTCATAAGTGCCAAACACTTAATGGCATTTTTTTTGTTATTTGCAATTTTTTCTCTTTTTACTTTTTAGCGCCATATTGTTTTCGTTGTAACAAATATTTTTAATAAAAACAGTAGACTGACAAGCCTTTAAACAAACTATTCATCAATTTCTATATTTTTATTTTGCAAATTATAAAATTGAGACATGATTTTCCAAATTATTTGTCCCAAAACTTAAGTCATCAATAACACTCGAGGCCCGATTCCCACGACGATAAATATCGTCATTGTTAACTTTCTTCGACCCGAATACGGACAAAGTATCGTTTTTAAACAAACACTTGAATGGGCCAGTAATGGCTTCGACTCAATGGTCGACCGTCTTTTTGTTAGGCCTTCAAGTACCATAACATAAATTATAAACAAACGAACTCCTCCAACAACTGTCATTACTGTTATTTATTATGTACCCTGACCTAACTACATGGAAAGTGCGAGGTGGAGTATCTTCAAAGCCTCAAGAGTTACATGAGACCTTTTCCCCTTAATATTCACTAGGTAGAGGTTAATATCTCACAATCAGTGTAATCCGTGTAAGCTAAGCTCAATTTCTCTTAATCAATCGATCATTAAATTGATCAATGAATCGAGCAATGGCGCCAACTCTAGACATTATTATAATTACAAATGGATTGAACAGTGAGCAAAATTCGGTCCGATTTAATAGTCCTTGGGAAGCCCTTCATACCCAATACTGGGTGGTACTCGGTAATTCTAAATTCTACGTTCACAAGCGTGTAAAGTACGAAGGGTCGCCTGATGGACCGAATTTTAAGTCTACATTGTATTATAAATGTTGAACCTTAGATCAATGAGATAGAACTCCATTTTGAAGTTCTGTATTTTTTCCAATTTACTGTACTTTCCTGAATCAAATCTAGCTTAGAACACTCGGGTTACTACTGGACACACATGTAATCTTTAAATATACGTAGGTATATTTATTAATTCATTTTGTTATTGTTACTAAATAAAAATACAATATACTCAAATTCAAGGCAGGCAATCTAAATATAGTTCGTGGATTCGGCTTTAATTTCATTATTAGGTTCTCTCACAAAAGATATTAAGACATTAATATAGAACATCGTAAAGAGGAACGTTTCGTATTCGTTTACGATCCAATTCGTCGTAAGCAGCAAGCTTCTGCCAGTGGTCCTCAATACATATCTAACGAGATCCTATCCAACGATATCAAGGTCAATCGAGAGATAACCGCATTAAGCAGAACGGGAAGAAATCAATAAAATCTAGACGCAGAATTACTTGTCTGTAGCTAATGGATTATCTATGGATACCATAGGTAGAGAAGTAATTCATCAATTATAAACTTTATTTTTGTTAAGTTTTCAGAGAGGTAATTTTACTATGATATTTTCTATGTATGTAATGGTAGCACATTAAACGGCACCATGCAATATGACGATGACGTTTCAAAGTTATTGATATATTTCATGATAAGCAGGTAAAATCTTCGAAAAACGGGGACGGCCCATAGTGGTCACTGCCATCCATGGTCATGCAACACCGGAACCCTCGGTCGATGCGGATTCTCAAGGGTAACTTACCAGGTTCCCAAAGACTGATTTTGGGGGTCATTGATTTCTTAAACTTGACCCAAAATGAAGAATTCAATATTGACACAAGTTCTTATATGAACCTTTCAAGATACTGTATAAGTTATCATACGTGTACCAACCTGTTAAAAGAATATAATTTTGTAGTTAATTAAACTCGCCAAATAAATAAGCTTACACAAGTTCGTACAAGATGAAAAACTTAGCAAGAGGTGAAAAACTTGAGAATGGAGTTTTATAGGGATTTGGCAATGGAGGTCTGAGAAATCATTCATTTTGGAAAAGGGGTCTGATATGCAAACAAGATTGGAAATCCCTAAACTAACCGATGCTTTATTATTAATAAATTGTTCTGCTAACCACATAAACACGTTTAAATATAATTTAAATAACCAATATTGACTTAAATCTGGTCAAGGTCCGGGAAGCCATATTTTATACGCGCGCCATTTAATTCAAAATGGACGCCCGATAAACCAACAAACTGATCGTAATGACGCGCTGTTTACAAATTGTGCAAATAAATCGTAATTTAATTTTATTATTGCGATAAAATATCTTAGTGTATGTCAATTACTTAAGTAATTTATCAGAATCAGTTCTATCGGATATCGGAATAAGTAAATTGAATCATAAACAAGAGAGAAACGCAAAAGCGTATTGTTTATTTCCTATTCGTCTGCTGTTACTACGACAATCTGATTATTCCAGAAATAAGAAACCTTTTTTGAACTTGTAAGTAACTTTTGTCGAGTTATTTCATATGAATTATTTATTTATTAAAGTTAAATTCTACGCTAATAATTTCATTTCTATTCTCTTTAACCCTTCATACTTATTCCAACGAATAATATGATTTTCTAAGTAACAGCGGCATATATCATAATCTATGTACTAACGGAACTTTCGACGGATCTATAACCTAGTTGGTAATGACCCTGTCTACGAAGCGAGGGGTCTTGGGTTCGATTCCCGGCCGGGGCAGATATTTATGTGACAGATAAATATTTGTTCTCGGGTCATGAGTGTTAGTGACGTGCTATTTGTGTTGTCCATGCCGCCCGCGACACAGGGAATCCTACTGCGGGGGTATGAGTGTGTTAGTGTTTATATTTAAATCTATGCTCCAGACAAGGGAACCCCTTAATGATGACAGCCTATTAAATTTATTGTAATGTAAAAGCGTTTTTTATTAAGTTTTATTATTTATACATATTTGTGTTGCAAATGAAATGTGTTTTAATTAATAATAGGGAAATTAGGTCAGCATATTAAAATTGATTGCAATTTATTCGTTTTATTGGAGATGAACTTTCTATATTTTGTTTTTAACAGTTATTTTTAGCGGAAGATACCAATTTTTCTGAACTACAAACGCGTGAAATTTCTAATTAGTTAAAATAAAGTGTCTCTTCAAACAAATTAGAAAGTTCTGGATGGACTAGTTGGTATACCAACTAAAAGTATATTTAATCGGATTAGAGACCGCTCGGGTTTAATGTTCGTCGAAGAGTTTAAAACATGTTAATCTGAAGTAAATAACATTCGACCACATTTATTCGACGCACGATTCATTTACAATTCATTCACAATAATTTTATTACGGAATATAACCAAATTCGTACAAGATTTATTAATATTTTTATATGTACGTCTTTTGAGGTTTAGTATACAAGTGTAATCAATTATGTCTAACAATCTGGCAGCGTAAGACCCTATTTCTAGAAATTGTGACTCGGTTTTATGCATGTGATTTATGTGCTTTTTTGTGTGATTAATAGATGGCGACACTGTCAGAATAAAATAATAACAATATAATAATCTAATTATTAGCTAACACAAGAAAGAGAAGAAGGAAAGAGAGTCGGTAGATTTTGACTGGAAATTCGAGTATTAGTAGATCGAGGTTAGGTTAGACCTAAAATACTAATCTTTTAGCTGGTTTTTAGACCCTGGTTATCATATATATGGTATTATCATAGTGCTATCAATATACACTATTATATACTAATATAACATTTGATATTTTAAAGGAATAATGTAAGCGGAAGTTAGTACAAGTATTATTTATATGAGTAGAAAGAAGAAGATTTTAAGGAAAAAAGAAAAAACATTCTAAAATAATAATAAAATACATTCAAAATTGCATAGATGTATTACAAGTAGTAGATTCCAACATACATACATAACATGAAAAGTCAGTAATAGCACATTACCGATTTTTTCGTTAGGGGAATCGATATATGTACATATGTTACGAGTATTGTAAGAGAAAAAAAATGTATGTGTCTCAGCTCCGACGCACCAGGGAACGAAAATGCTTACATCTGTATGTTAACTCCGAATGTAATTCGATACGAATATTTAGTTCAAAACTAAACCTCAATCTATGTTAGTATATTATAAACCGGTATTGTCTTTGGGTGAGCCAACTTACCGGTACTTACGCCGCCGCCATATGCAAAGAAAATATAACTTTGTCAAGTCGTCACTTTGGTTGATAATGTAGTTTAAATACTGTTAACAGAAACCGTCTAGTCACTTATTATATATTTAGGTACTTGTAGTACAAATTCATTAAATTGTTTTTTTTTTTTTAATTATACAATAAATATATTTATTAAAAATATTTATTATGTAATTTTTTCTAGTATTTTGTTAAAATTATGTCAATAATGAAATAAAAAAAAAAAAAATCCTTGTATTTATACATATATAATCATTTCTGACTTCCGTGACTTCAAATTTGCGTCATAGACAATTGACGATTACTCCCATTTAATTCCTGCTGCTTTAAGGAAATTCCTACCAACCTTTCAAAATCTAAATGATTTGTAAAAGTTTACCCTTGAGTGGCAAAGTTTATTTCAACTAAAATTTAACTAAATATTTTGACGAGAAACACTTGTACTGATATTAATGTTTAGAAATCTAGAGAACTATGTAGGGGCAGTTGAATAACAAATTGTAAAGATCCAACAAGACTGTACTCCGCAAATTACCTCACAGAGGTCACAACCCAAAAGGTACCCTCAAAGTTGTACATAAATTTATTTTAACTTTCCTTATGTCTTTGGAACTTCTTTGAGAGCACTTTTTTAATATTCGTCAAAGCTGTATTACGAAATTAATTCTGGGATCTTCGGCGGTTTAGGTTTCAGCATAAAAATCAGTTTATGCAAAGTTTCGGTTTATTGTATAAGTTTAAATTTATGCCATTGTATAATACTTGTTATTTTGTTATTAGCTGTGAGTGTTTTTCGTATGATTATTATTTATGTCTATATAACCATTGCCCTGCAACATCTACGCGGTTATTTTTGTTAGTCCTTTTGGTCTAAAGTGAATAAGAAATATTTGCGTATTTGGTTGTGTCGTGTCCTTACGATTACGGACACGCACACAAGTGTAGGCATGAGAATTTTTGACAATGAAATGTGTTTCCTAACCGATAACTATAAGGAAAATTGGGAAAAATGTTTCTTCACAAATGGTAACATTTTTATCTTATTATAGTAACTTATAAAGGTTTCCTTGAATTATTTGCACACTACGTACGACTGTTATGATTCGAAGTTTTATATTTTCAAGTAGGTATATAATATTAATTTTTAAGATTAATCCACGTTTAAAAGTCATTGTTATAGATAAAATGAGTTACAAATACAATTATTAATGACAACCTAACATTCATTTCATGTCAATTTGAAATAAACCTTTTACAAAGTACATTAGGGTCGAATTTGGATCTTAAAGCAGGAGTCCTTAGTAACTTGTTCATCATTATCATCATTGCAATCCATAATTGTCCTACTGCTGGGCTCGAGTCTCCTCTCATGAGATGAGGGGTATAGGCCATAGTCCACCACGCTGGCCAAGTTCGGATTGGCAGACTTCACACACATCGAAAACATTATGGTGAACTCTCGGGTGTGCAGGTTTCCTCACGATATTTTCCTTCATCGAGGCAAGTGATAATTAACTAGTAATACGCACATAACTTTTTGAAAATTAGAGGTGCGTGCAGGATTCGAACTCACGCGCCCACGTTCGAGGAATCAACGTTCGAACCACTAGGCTATCACTGCCTTCTCGTAGTAACTTGTTAACTCATTCTATTTGTTTAAAAAATTTTTTTCTAGTCAAGATTTTTCCTTTGATAAATTACGCAGTTGAGGTCCATAGAACGAGAACTGCTGGTAGCAAATTTTGTAAACTTCAACTTTGTTATTGTAAAAAGTTTTATTTGGAATTGTAATAAATACCATCTAAAACGCCGACTTCTAAAAGAAGAAACATTATGCCTTTCCATACCATTTATATGATAGATAAATAACAATTTCGAGATTCTGGAAATATATCTCAGTAGGTATATCTCGTTATTTCTTTTTACCCCATTTAACCCGTGAACTTTTTGTATACAAAACATTTAGTTTATTTTTTAACGGTAAAATATGTTATTTAAGTATTTGATTAAAATGTCCTGTTCTTTATTTAATACTAGCTTTCCGCCGACGATTTCGCCTTCGTGATCCCAGCATTACTTTATTTTTCCAAAATAAAATATTTTTACTAAAGTAGCCTTAGTTACTTATTTTTACATCAGCTACCTGCCAATAAAAGTCCCGACGAAATCGACCTGGCCATTTCAGAGATTAGCCAGAACAAACAGACAGAGAGACACAAAAATTGTAAAACATATTATTTTGGTGTATGTATCGTATGTATATTCATATACATGTTGTAAAAAGCGGACACTCCAATTATATTTATATTTAGAGATAAAATGCAATCGTTACATACGTTATATACATCACGCACACACACACAAACGCACTTGCATACACACATTCGCACTTGAATTCCTTATGTTATACATCCATGACCTAAGAATAAACATTTATAATTTTTTTATCTTTATTCTTACGTTTCTTTACAAATGATTATAATTATATAACGCGCATATAACTAAGATAAGATATAATGTATGTGCAGCGTTGTTTAGTTAACTAACCGAAAAACCATCTAACCACTAAATTATCGTAACTTCTAAATTTAATAGACATATCTATAACTACACTTACCTTGACGTAAAAGAATCCTATTCTTATTTTCCATGATTCGTTAGAACAACACCTCACTACGTCCAGTTCATTCACACAAGTATAATAGTCTATACGACTGCTATAAAGTGTTTTTTTTCTTTCATCTTTTCTCATTTCATCGAGCAAAGTACGTCACTAGCAGTAAAAG
Organism: Calpodes ethlius; assembly: GCA_018251375.1. Classification (NCBI taxonomy): domain Eukaryota; kingdom Metazoa; phylum Arthropoda; class Insecta; order Lepidoptera; family Hesperiidae; genus Calpodes; species Calpodes ethlius. Next base: position 7,552 of record DWPA01005994.1, read on the forward strand.
GACAATATTGCGTAGAAACACTGTACGGTTGAGGCATGGGACGCTTCAAGAGGTCTGGATTGAATTAAGTGTCGCGCGGAGCCCTAATGGACGTACGGATTGGTACAGTGACACACATAAGTGTTTTAGATAATTATTATAAGTCTAAAAATATAGCAATTGTTTAGGTAACTTGGCGTGTATGTAGTAAGGATTCGAAGAGTTACTTATAAAAAAAATGTTTATTTAGCGTATTTTTTTGCGTTGAAGTTCCTTTACGTGGTTTGTAGTAGAATTTAAACGGAAAAAACGTGAAATTGCAGTAATAGAAGGCAGGAGTACTTTGCAATGAAATTGTATTAAGAGTGCCAAGAGTGACAAAGAGGTTGGGCTGAATAGCAAACAATTTAATTCAGAAGACGATTTAAATAAGTTCGTTCTTTGTTATATGTGTTCATAATATGAAAACCAAACGAAATGAAATTTGAAACCAAGTTCCTAAAGGTAGGTCGTGGAAAAATAAACTAGTATAAATCATCTTTATTATTTACGCAAATAATAACGAAAAAAAGTTGTTTTCTTCATAACATACTTACTTTTTTACTCACGTGAATTTCGAAGTTAGCAGACGAGCGATGTGTGTCGTCTTTTTTATTTATAGCATGAAAAATATTATTATTATATTACTGAGAAACATACTGTTACCACAAATCAACGAATTCTGTTATAATTTTTTAAGAGTTATACCAGAATAGCACTCATGAGAAGTTCCAACCAAAGAATATTTAAATATCAAGATAAAATATTCCTTCATAGCTGTTTATGTATCGATTAAGTCTTTGTTAGGAAATATTTTATTACAGATGAGATTTTACATAAAAAAATATATTTACATCAAATAAATAAAAATCCTTACGGAACTTAAATACTCCCACTAGTATTTAAGTTGAAATATTTTCAAATTGTGTTAATTCATATTATTGTGTCTAATTCAAATGTCAAAACATAAAGCGAAACGATCTTGTTTTCAACCACGAGTTCGGACTTATGTCTTTTTTAAGATAAAAATATATTATTCGTTTTCCCTCGCGACTGTACTCTTCAATTGGAACAGAGACGGTATGAATGAGTGGAGATTCTGCCAGTCACATCAGGTTTCTTATTGCTATTTGCTGGTGAATAAATTTAAATATTTCGTGCTTTAGACATTTCGTAATAAAACAATCTTTGTAAAATATTCACGACGGAAAATGTTCTGGTTGGAAAAATATTTCCGAGAGAATATTTAAAATATCGAACTGGAGAAAACGTAAGTATTTTGATAAATGATCAAGGATTCTCTTTTATTGGAACTATTTTATTTTTATTGATGATGTTAGGAATAATAAAAATATTCTTCAGTGTTTCATGCTAACATTTAAACGACAGCGAACATAATGCTTGGAGAACAACCATACATATTTGTACAACAATTAAGTATAAATGTGTTTATTTCTAATAATATATATCTCATTCGACCATCATACTCATAATCTTAAGATTACTGAATGAATGAATGTAATTAATTACATTCGGGTTGGAGTATAAACAAAATTTCTTATATTCATACATCAACCCAAATATAAATTGTATGGACACTTAGTAGAAAGGTATAGGAATAATCTGTTATCATAGAGTAAGTAAGTAAAGAAACAGTAATATACATTTTTTTCATGTTTATTAAAATGCTTTTCCCACCTTCCATTAATTCACAGACAATAGACGTTTCCTCCCATTCGTTCCTATCGCAGCCCGTATTAAGGAAAGTCGTTCCAAAAAAAAGAAAAGTTCTTATTGACAGACATATCAACAGCCAGTCCAGAACTCTTGAATTAGATAGCTGAAACTTTGTACAAAGATTTCTTTAAATACCCAAGGGAATGTATAAATTGAATATATTTTATTTGTTATTAAGTTGACATATTTCCGTCACTATAATGCGATTAGACACATGAAATGGGATACTAGGACGTGAAATATAAATAGTTTATTATTTTTGGCTTACAAAACGGGTATTATTTTGTAAACTAAAGATAAACAAGTTTGTAGTGTTGGCATACTTTGCCGCGCATCGACATGTGATACACTCTGAACTATAAGGGTCTATTTAATGTCATGTTAGTATTAATATGTTAATAAGTATATTAGTTGTTCGTTAGTAAGTGGACTGTGAATTTTGGGACTGTTAGTGTAATTAATAATAATAAATGCCAACATACTCATACCCCCGCAGTAGGATTTCCTGTGTCGCGGGTGGCATGGACAACACAAATACTACGTCACTAACGCCTATGACTCGAGAACGAATATTTATCTGTCACACGAATATCTGCTTCGTCCGGGAATCAAACCCAGGACCCTTCGCTTCGCAGGCAGGGTCACTACTAACTAGGGACCGTTAGTTAGCCCTTTTAGTAAGTGTTAGTAATCATCCAGTCAGTAATCAAGATTAATTTGCTCCACTCGAAGTTCACAGATGTCAGGCTATCTCTGAGGACAGATGGTCGCCTCGTTATAACTGTAATCGGCAGCCATTCACCCTTTAGATATGCAAATATTTTACATAATTAAAAACTAATGTTATGATTTATTCATGTTAATAATAAAATTAAAAGCCCTTGTAATCAGTACTTTGTTTAAAAAATACTTATCAATTTTATAGACTATATCAGACGATAAGAATATATTATGTACATATAAGTACTTTTGCGAAATTCAACGACAAATTACAAAAGACAACCTTCCAGCTCTAGAGTTCAAACTGAATTGACCTCTTCCCTCGCTGCGTCATTTCAATGTCATGTTTTTCGCTGACATGTAATTTCCGTTATCTTTATCCGCATGTTGTTTAAGTCAAGTCAAATACTCTTTACTTGTAGACTCTTTTTATAATTGATAACTAAATAATAAATTCAATCCGAAAATTAATATAATTTCTATTTTGAGTTGCGTTATTACAGCTTATTATAATCGAGTCAATTTCAATAATACATCTGAGCGTAGCCGTATAAAATAAGAAATATTAGTTTTCTCGCAGTGTATTATAGTACCAACTATTGGCAGACATTCTTCTGATTCTATAAAGGTATTTTGTTTATAAATATATTGGAACAAGGTTTCTTATCGCACGTTACGCACTACACTTGGTGAATAAGAGCTACTTCGAAATAAGTATGATTAAGGACCGTTAGATAGTTTTGTTATACTTTATATGGCGATTATTATAATAATCATACACAATAAATAAGTTCTAAAACACTCATACTCCCGCAGTAGGATTCCCTGTGTCGCGGGTAGTATTGACAATACAAATAACATGTTACTGACGCCCATGACCCGAGAACAAATACATATTTATCTGTCCTGGCCCGAACCCAGAATCGAACTCAGGACCAATCGCTTCGCAGACAGGGTCACTACTCACTAGGCTACGGGGCAGTCTTATTTCTCGGTTAATTTCTTACTAATATGAAAGGGCCAGGCCAAAATTCACCACGTTGCGTTGGCAAGTCCGGATTGGCAGACTTTATACCTACACTTTCGACAAAAACAGTAAAAAATTTGATGACCTGGTTTCCTCATGATGTTTCTGTTATTGCACATAATAATTAGTTTGTAATAAACACATACCTTTTTGCAAATTATTAGAAGTACGTTCTGGAATCGAAACCAGTTCCTATATGTAAAACCGACCCCTGAACTAACTGTCTAAACTATTAACAATTTTCAATGCTTATACTTTTCGTCTAAATGTTCTCA
>DWPA01005995.1:0-11327 GCA_018251375.1 Calpodes ethlius
TTATGATATCATTGGATATCAGTGATATCAATGACTTCATGTCAGAGGCCTTAAAGTAACTTCAAAACTTATGACACTCAGGTTGCCTTACCTCTCAACTAATCTGTATAGGACTAATCTAATTATATCTCTTATTGGTCTAATAATTCGTTTCTGTCGGCATATCGGTGCTAGCTACCAGGGTTCGAAACAGTTCGGTCGCTACGTATTTCGGTTAAGATAACACCCAGTTAAATAGATCCACCCACTATGCGAACAAAGCTGTAATAGCTGAAAGCGAATTATTGGAGCGTGTTATCTAGGTGATGATAAGGGTTTTTTTATAATAGGAATGTTAGTAGAGATGTGTCAATTAATATGCTGGATGTCATCAGAGTTACGTAATGTTTTAAGGATATCGTTTGCTACGTATAATGTAGTTTCTTTAATAAAAAATGATGGCTTGTAGTTGCCTAAAATGAGTCGATTATTTCATTCAATATATTAGCTAAAATACTCGTCTTAAGTTCAATTAAATGTCTATAAAATCAAAGCGCCTCGTGATTATTGATAACTTAAATGTCAGGGTTTCTCTCGGAAGCAATTCCTTGTATTTAAATGTTTGTCATAAATTTCAACTAATAACAAAGAAAACCACAAAAAAGAAACTTTCAAGGTTTGAATATACATTGGATACAACACAATTTTAAGTGCGAAAACGGTTGTAATTTATATATTATCCTTAATTTACTTCAAATGTTCTTAATTATATACATATGTTTGGATGAATTAACTAATTAAACTTAAATAGTTAATTATGTCGGTAACATTAGCCAAATGAGTCGGTCGGCTGTTGATATGATATCGTTAACGACATTTATTTCACTGACAGCGCGCACTATCCTCATTGAGCGGCAAGGAGTGTCGCAACTCGGCTGCAACGCTCACTTGAACAGTCACGGCTAAGCTGAAAGTAGCTCCGTGAAACTAACGAGACCGGGTCACGTTACGTTACGTTAATACCTTAATTTGTGTGAGTTCGCTCACAAACTATTGAACTCGACACAAAAACACTGTTAAAAGCGAACCTCATTTCAAAACCGTAAACAAATTACGTGGACGTTGAATGATGAGAGCGACAATAATCGTGGATCAAGCGCGTGGCCGACTTAGAACGTGGTTGCGCGTGGGGTTATTTTTCCGAGGGAGCAATTCGGAACGGGGACATCGCGCGCACTCCAATGTTACCGAGGAGACGAGCGCGTTGACCCATTTTGTTCGTTATATGGAATGGTGCGTTAAGGAATCGATGACATTATGGCAACCGAATCTCGAGGTCTCGGAGGCGCTTCGCTGATGTGTTAGGATCTGTGTCAGGGTCTCCCCTCGCGGTCCCTTACACCCTTCGCTTCCCGCCCTTTCACCCACCGACAGTCGGTGAGACAGCCCCTGTGTCGGTTGACCCGTAAAACTCGAGTATTTGTGTTTCACGTCCCTCGGTATTGTTTAATGGTTCGGGGTCAGTGCTTACCGCCTTGTTGGTTACTTGTTTTTAAGAATACTTTCTACAGAGAATCGAGCTCTTAGCCTTTAATCTGCGTACATAATTCAAGTTTTTAACGTTATTTATGTTAGTGTAACGCATTAATAGCGTGCGTTAAATTATTACATTTAACCACTTAATTTCATTCTCGATATGCGGTTTATGTATTTCCTAGAGTTTTGAGCCTTTCAAGTAAATAAATGCCACTATTAGAATGGCGACCCCCGTCTCCACATCGGTAATGAAAAGTTGTTTACGGTAGAGGTCGACACTCGCATTTACTTTCAAGGGTTTATTTATTTTGGCTATATTAAATTATTGGTATTCGACATAAAATAAATATTTAAAAATAATTTAAATAAAATAGAAATTAAGAAGGTGCGTTTCATTGACCTGAAATAGCCGACCATATCGTGTGCGTTCAGAGGCGTTTAAAAGTAAGCATCTGATCGAATGGTGATCGACCTTTGCAACTTCGTCACCTTCGTAGCCGACAGCAACGCTGGCATTGTCGCCTCCACGCCAATAGGAAGCGACACGGTCGCAGATCGCTATTGGGCTTAAGGCCACATTCAATGCACCATCTTTTACCTTGTGCCCCTTACGCTGCCGCATGACCCGAAACAATTTCAAGAAGTGTAAGATTTAACACTGCCGTACATGTATGCGTTGTGCTCACACTACTCATAATCCATATCTCTTTAAATTGTGCGGAACATTATTGAATTTCTTGTTTTATGGTTCACCTATGTACAATATTTTATTTGTGGTAATTTGTTTGTAATATTGTATGGTCATATGTAGATAATATTATTAAATATTAACAATAAATATATTAAAAAAATGTGTACAATCTATAATATAACAAATAATCAAACAACTGCCAGATTTATAGATTTTAAATATGAGTATAATTGATATATCTTTATCTATAATTTGAGTTTGGCGAAGCATCTCTTAACTATCACTCCTTTCCTATCCACATCATATTTAAAATCAGTTGACGCTATTTTCTCCTTCGGTAGATAGATAGATTCTCTAATATCGAGTCTCTGCATTCAAAGGACGGCTTAAGCATTCTTCTTGTTTGGTTCTTGCATCTTCATCTTACCTGTGTAACTCATGTTTGCTTTTAACACAAGTTTCTCTACCAACAACATCAATGTTTTCTTACAGTATATCTACGTAATCCTTAGCAGCTACGTGTTATATGAAAGATTACACACTCTTTGATACACACTTTTAACTTTATATGTCACTATTTTGTCACACTTTACTTATAACTATTTATTATAGGTCTCGTATTAATTCACAAATTACTACTGTTCTGAACTCAGCTTTTTTGTCTTAAAACTTTACTTCAAATTTGTTATTTAGGACTTAGTTCCCCTTTGATAACCATTGTATTACGCTACAAATTTTATTTTAATCTCCTGATCATATATTCAAGTCCAACAGTTATTTATTGTTGTGATTAAATTTAGCTAAACTTCTGGTGATAGATCAGCATTAGAATGAATCTATTATTTCAGGAATTACAATGAAGTTACGTTACTTATAGTATTCTTTAAGATATTGAAATTTATTTAGAGGATAATACTTGTCAATGACAAATGAAAAACTTGTGTAAAACAAAACTACAATAACAATTATACAGTAAATGGTAATGGACAAATTTTATTCAATAACGTGAACACAAAGCGGTGCAAATAGAAATGTTCTTGAATGGACAAGCATTTGTTAAGAGTGGGTCTACGAATAAATAATACGGAACTTTTCATTGTCCACGATAATAATGCCAATCCTACTTTCTATTGTAGGACGATACCTTCGTATTCGTACGGGCCACGGTCCAGGGTATATGTTGGAAATATTTGAAATTATTGTATAGAATTTTTGTTGGAAATTTAAATATTGATCGTTTTTAACAACCTAAATTACTTTGCAATCTTTGTTCTAACATGATATTTTTTTCCGATGATTGCGCATTATATATATTTTTTTTTCAATTTATCGACCTTGTACGTAAATTTGGCAAGGATATTAAATGATAAATCTTTATGAGTTTCAATTTATATTAGCGAATCGTTGTTATGTTAGCTGTTTCATACGTAGAAGCCTAGAGGACATACGTTGTAAAAATATGTAGAGCTATGATTTGGAACAGTACCTACCACATATGGTGATTAATGCATTGTTCAAATGTAGGAAAGTAGTACAGGGGCGTCAAATCCAAGGTCTAGGACGTAGCTGTGCAAATATGTTTTTAAAAATAAAACTTTTAATAAAAACCGCCTTGAAAGTTCGGATCTAAGAGATAAGTGCCTATCACACACGTCAGGCAGTGATTTTGATTTATATTTTAACTGATTAATTATAACGATGATTAATATATTTTAATAAAAGATCTTGTAGCTATGCCATTATAGTATAACTCAGTTATGTTCGCGACTCTAATTTTTGACATTTGACATATTACTAATGGAAAATGCAATAACACGATATACTCTTTAAATACTTTAAAAAGAGTAATTGAAGTTACAATTTTAGATGCTTTGCTAATTTGAAACAGAGGAAATACCTCGACCTGACATCCTTAAACTGTCCCCAGAATATAAACTGTGCCGTGCACTAGTTGTAACGTTTTTAGTTTGTCCCAAATGTTTATCAGTCGCACGCACGAGACGTTTGACACCGCTCTCCACTCTGGGCTGAAGTTTATATTGTGATTCGTTTCTTAGTTGCTTTATAAAGTGTGACGTGCACAAATACATTAGCGCCAGAGACTGAATGCCCGTCGTCTTCGATGTACTCGCGGCCTCAACCGAGTTTTGCAGATGCTTTCTCGATCGGCGAACCGGGTCGTGTTCTCGATGCCGATACCGTGGAGTTGACTGGTACGCTCCTTTCTTGACTCACACTGCGAACACAGCCTAATGAACTCTTTGATATACTCGGCCGACGGAAACTACATAGCTTTCGTGCGGAGGAGGCGTCGCGTCGGTGTGACACTCGTTCCTAGTTCTCTAAAGAGAATTCCGGGAAGAACATACATGAGCGTATTTTCAGTGGCTAGACGGTATGAGTTTACGATCAATACGAAGGGCGATGCTAGATACAATGTACTACAAATATAACGGCATGCCGACGACTTTGATCTGAAGATGGTTAATAATAAACTACCCGTATATTATCATCTATCGGTGACCCAGTCTAGTTAATCCCCATACAAATCCAACTCAGAACAATCGCGTCCCATTATCTAGCCCGCTCCACCGTCCATACAACATGAAAATCACATGACTCATACGTCAGATATCATAATAACACTAGTGATTGATTTAAATATAATTGAATTTAGACGATTGAGAATCTTTGTAACTAAATACGTAATAATGTTTCATAACTGTTATATTTTTATACTGGGAAATTTTATTTACTATAAATTAGTGTCGGTACCGAAACAGATTCAGTTTCAGCATCGTCGGAATGAGGGAAGTGGGACACTATTAAATGTGATTGACGACAACGACCCTCGCAAATGTTCGAGGAAGTTGGGGTCACACAATTTATATTAGGCCGAAGTCAAGGTCTCCCCAATCATTTTAGTCATCTAGTAATTCATAGGACAATAAATTTGAGGCCAAATTGGGCCGACCTTTGATTGTCAAATTGTCCAAACATCCTCAATATTTCCCGTTTCATTATTTTTGATTTATGTTCGTATGAAACAACGAGTAGTTGAGTGTCGTCTATTAAAACTTGTTAATGTTACCGCTGTAACACCTTTAGATGTAGATTAACTTACATAAAACTGTTCGTCCATAATTTCTTCAGAAACATTTAGCATAACGGGTTTGAGACAAAAGTAATAAGTTGATACCCTAATTAACTTTTCAATGATTTCATAATCATAAACCCGGCGAAGTCTTGATTATCTACCTGCATATTCATGGCAAAACAATGTAGAACGCGTTGCAGTAGGGCCGAGGTGGCACAGTTTCTTGTTTAAGTTGTAAATCAATCTGTCCTAGTTAGATTAATGTATCTGTGCGGCGTTACCAACCTATCGATGTCTTTGCTTTCCAATAGTTGCGTTGCCAAATGTTATTGGTCTGTAGCGTGGTCTAAGTTGCCGATTGCATGTAATCTCCAGCACCCCCGTCCCCCTCGCTTCCCCTCTCGCCGGCAGTCGCTCACGTATAGGTCGCGGAATGTTGCATAATCGTCTCGCGTAAACACTTGCTCTTTGTATTTAAAACATGTTAAGTGCACACGTAATCATTTCAAAATAATCTCACTGACAGCAAGTAGGAGTGTAGACGGACGGCTATTTTCTAATTTGGCTTGGGTCACGCTCTATATACTTAAAAGATACTCTCGAACAAGAGATTCATGATTTTTAAAATAACTTGATATAAAATTATAATATGCCCTGTATTTTTATTGTACCTAATGACGCTCAGAAGACTCGGATAAATTGGCCATTGGCAACCAGAGTAATGAATACTGTTTGAAAGGTTTACCGCTTCAGGCCGCCTTGTATGTTCAGTTTGTGAATTGGCCGCATGTCCTCGGCCTCGCTCGGTTCGCTTCCGCCTCGAAGCTTATCCTCGCTCGACGTTGCCAATGATAATCTTTTTGTTGCGAGCCTTGATCCTAGACCTTCCTGCTAGCGTCACGTGTTCATTGATTTATCACTATATTATCAAATATTTCCTTTCTAGGTATAATCAGCAAACCGTGCGCGCGTCTTGGCTAAAGTACGTAATTTCAACTGTCATATTTATTTTTAATATTATAATCGTGACATAACTTGCGAGGCCACGTTTCATAAGGCCGGAAAAGTCTTGCCTTCCTCTATTCTTAGAATATTTTAATTCTATACTGATCTATAACTAATGCATTATTCAAGTAATAATACTTATGAATTGAGACTTAAGCATTAAATGCATTTAAGGATTATCACCGCAATGAGATTTTTAATAGAAGGTCTTATAGCTAATTAGCTATGATTGAATTACTGATGATGAGGAATAAGTAATATGCAGAGGATATCACGAGAGAAGGTTAAGGAATGAGAAAAACAAGGGGAGATGTAAATACGGAAATGGTGTTCCAGAGGCCAACTGCAGTAAATCGTTTATGGAAGAATGAAAGAGACGTTTTGAGAGCAAGATTTGTTTTACTAAACAATATTACGAAATTCTGATCATTTACACAGAGTACATATGAAAAATATAATACAGAATGCGATAATTTTTCATCAAAGCAAAATAGATACCTACTAATTTAATTAATATACATAATTTAAAGGAAGGTAAACGTGACTTTTAGCCATTAATAAAGTTGAGACGAGAAGCATTGTACCTTATGTAGCAAAGGTTAAATGCATTAAATATGTTCTTTTAAAATAATATTAAGTCACAGTTTTCAAGCATTATGTATTCCTTTATCTGTAAACGTCGTACTGATAAATTTATTGGTACCTGTAGAGTGAGTAGGTACAGACAAGATCGCGGCACTTGGAACGTGAAGGAAATGTGTAATATTATATAAATGATGAACTGGTCGCGGTAAAGTAAAATTATTTGCTAGTTAGCCACGTGTTAACAAGTAAAGTAGGCGTGCGTGCGTTAACGTCATCGGAGCGGCCTGTGAAGGTCGTGACGTAACTCCGTAGTCTCACCATTATTAAGTCTGCCGAACCGTCGGTCGATTCTTCTCGAGGCCGGTTTTATACTTCTACGTGGTGGAAGGTTATGCCGTAGGCGAGGCGTTGCTGCGTCTCACTTCCTGATCCTTAACACGGCCAATGAGCGAGAGAGACGACTGTCGCCAGCGAACCACCTTCAACGGCTCATCAATTACTCTTTGCATTAACCAGAAATAGTTCAGCACTGTCAGTACTTATTAGTGTTTATTATGGGTATAGTGCACGTGAATTAGACAATGAATCGAGCTTAGGGTAAATCTATAAATTTTATATTATTTAAGTCTTAAGGTAAAATGAATGAAAATTGTGTTTTAATAATTTATTATAATAACTCTATCACTTTTTGAATTTTACGGACTTACGGACACGCTATCAAGAAGAATGTTGTCTTTAGGTTTTTATGTGTAGGCCCCTTAAACTATAGGAATAGATATTATCATACAAGGACAAATAATTTTGCGTATTTATCTTTTCATTCCTACCTGTGATATGACATAACGGTATGACAAAAATAATACTTATTGCTACATTTGAATATACTAATGCCGTTTATCAAGAGATGATAACAGTTTATGCATAAATTTATAACATACATTATCAGTCTATGCCGATCATATATGTAATATTGGCGTTTCCTTATGTGGTAAAGCTAATTACGACTAGATATCACGAAATACATACTAGTATCTTGGATTTAGATTTTTTCATACATTAAATTCAAATGATGTTAATAATGGATTAACTATTCAGAAACGTTATTCTATTCCCTTGTTGCAAGTTTAAATTACTTTAAATAAAAATATAAAATACTATTACACAGATAACTCTATCTTATTATGCTTGACATATTTATAACTAATAATTGAGGTTACTCAGGACATCTTTAATTATGTAAAATAAATAATTATCATTGCATGAGACATTATAAAATTTATGTTATAAATCAATAAATACTTTCCTCATTCATAGAGTTATGTCTTAAATGATAAAATGAATAGACTAGAAATTTGTGAAAATAAATATGAATAAGAATAAAAAGTTCCAGATGAACTTGAATGAGTACCTCTTTAAGTCTTAACAAATACGTGTTCCGAAGCGAAAAGAGAGCGAGTAACTATAAATAAATACACAGACAATATATTCACGTTGGCTCACATCTCATGGACCACGACCATAATTCCTACCCAACACGAATCAGAGCATTCGCCCGCGGCCTGCGTAGACTAGTTTGAAACAACAGATTATAATGTATACTTTTATACTATATCCTGTGCGTATTTTTATACTTATAGAGTAGTGTGAAAGCCGCTTGCGAATATCAACCACGTCACAAGCGCGCGGTGCGCACTACGGGTCACCTTGCGCACATCTCGGTCGAATAGAGGTGGCGTTTAAACGTAGTTCCGCGTTAGCTCGCTCGTTTACCCGCTAAATGTTTATTTGTGTAGCTTCTGTAAACTGTAGCCGGTGCGTAATCCCTGTAATTTGCGAAATTGTTACATGAACGTTAATGTAATAGTACTGTTGCGTTAGGGTCGTTATTCTCCCCCCTACCTTCTTCTCTATCCAATTTGGTTGTGGATAGAACAATCAACATTTCTTTCATTTATATGGATAAAGATATCCCTAGGATAATTGCTATTTGAGTTGGGAAAATAAAGTCATTTCAAGTTTTTTTTTAACATGTATTGCATTATTAATTGAATTTCACTTTGTATAAAAATTAAACTTATTACATATATATATATATAACTTATTGATTTAGTAAGGTAAAATTTGATGTGATAAAAGTAACTATTAAAACTTGATATACATCCAGTACCTACGTACGTACTACTATACTACCTTGCTTAATGAAATATCAGATCTGGTTATTATATCGCTGTCCTCAAGTAGTTTAGTTTCCAAAATGTTCATGTCAAAATTGTCCCCTAAGCCATTCAAGGAATTTGTCTGTACATTTTCAAGTGTCTTCATTCAGCGGCTTACGTAACTATGTAGTTCGTGCAAGTAGTTTCTGCGAAAATGCCGCTAATCCTTGTTTAAACGACATTATTGTTACTAAATAAATATGGATCTGAGAATATACCGTAAAGATTATGGTTCTGAATAGAGGCCACACGTATTTCTTATCACACGGATTCTTAATTCTTCGTAACTTTGTAATGACAGCAGTCAAGTTTGCAATTGAGCACTTATTGTAACAAATTACACCGGCCTGAGACGTTGATGGCCACAGCCTTGGAAGTATCGTATGTTTCATTATTTCAGACGTCACACGCTTACGACACAGTACACCTACACGCACACTTTCAGGCTTCAGGTGATTACCATATGATACAATAAAGATGAGAACGGATAAATGATATTGTTTTTGATAATTCTACATTATATCATTATTCATAAAGTATAATCGACGTTATATAGATAAATATTTCCAATATACGTAACGTGTGTAAGTTTGAATTAACAAGCAATGTTAGCAATGACAATAGTAAATTATAATTAATTGAATTTGTTCTGTACAATAGAACTGATATCATTGTCGATTGAATATCGAAAATTTGAAAGGAAAATAAAACATATATGTGTTCAGTATCGTAATGTGAACATAACTCATTGTTGGGCCGTGTTTTATAAAGACAAGGGTTATATAAGTATGGTACTAATTCCTAGTCGACGCTGTGCGGAAATAAACGTAGTTTAGTATTTATCACAGAACCTAAAAATTGATTCCTCTTTGATGACAATTTATTCCTATGTAATCAGTAAATGATAATAAAACTCAGAAACGAATTTTCAGGAGGAAAAGTGGGTTATATTTACATAATATTTCATATTTAGCTTTGCCTAAGCGATCGATAGTTCATAATGTAATGGGGTTCGATAAAGGACATTATAATCGCACGATGAACAATTCATATTCGCTCAATACATCGTGTGGCAAATTTTATGTAAATAACATGTTGGGCTAGCTACAGGAAAATATACTACTTGCTTTAATTCCTCTGTAGGTTTTACCAATAAACGTATCGACACGCAAGGACATGAGGCCTTAAAAGCTTTGAAGCTACTTTAAAATTCAAAACCGTGAAGTCAAGAAGCTATTAAGCGGATAATATTAGGTATTAACTTACATTGCAGTTCATTGGTTTTGAAATTGCGTTAAATAAACTCTCACGACTTGTTCAACCTTCACATAACCCTTTATTTTAAAGTTTCAATGTCATTTGGATTATTAAAAAAATAAAAGAGATAGAATTTTGTTTTGTTGCAGTATCCATGTATAATAATGGATAATAAAGTAATGACAATATAACTGAGTGTTTGAATGCATTAGTAAGTTATTTTGTTTACAAATTATTTGAAACATAAATTCTGTTATGTAATATTATTATTGTCTAAGCTTAATACGAAAGTATATGCATGGTTTTATTTTAATAGCGCAATTCTACGCATCCGAAATGATCGGCAGATGGGCCGGTTGCCAGTTCTATAAGAGTATAACAAAACCGAAATACAAATGTTAGTAACTAGGGGAAACTTGTGGTGGAAAAGAAATCTATAGATAAATGTTATTAATGTCTCTCGATATTCAGATATGGTATACCAAAATAAATATGACCACAAATATAAATTTTCTCCGTAAAACAGTATACCTCGTATTTTTATGGTATTTAACATGTTTAATTTTTACCTGCAGTTGTTTGTAACACTTTTAAAATTTAGCAATAGTAAAATTATGTAATAGAAAATAAATTTTAATTAAACTTATCGTCAAATATGGTTAGGTATAAAAGTTTTTGTTTAATAGATTCACTGAAAAGCGTACAGTGCAAATAAATAAATTACATAATTTTTACGTGGAAAATCTCACAATTATACATAATATTGGAATTAGAAATGGACTTTCGGCTGACAAGGATATATTTGTCCTTGGACTAAGCACCCCAAGGATGTTGGAAATTCGGTCAAGGTTTCACAATCATTATTCCCGTCAAGCGCTATAATGAAACATAAACCGGCCTTTATAGGATTTTGTTTTACTGAATTATCAAAAAACTTGATATTTTATAGTAATACTTGTAA
>DWPA01005996.1:0-11327 GCA_018251375.1 Calpodes ethlius
GTAGATGGAACTATTTTATTTAATAGTAGTGAGAATATTAAAGATTATTTAAAGTAGTTTTGAGGTAGTTGTATAAAGTTTAAAATAAGTTAGATTTATATTATTCGAATATAAATAAGTTTATTTTTAACCCACAACTGCCATATAATGAGTTATATTTTTATGACATTAAATTGTACCGTACGTATGGGTAATATTGGAAGTTAAATCAACAAACCTGTAATTCTCTACTTTATTGTTATATAATAATGTAATAAAATAGAGATTACTGACTATCACAATAATTAAGTAATAATTAGTTTGGGGAAAAAAGAAGAGAGAAAAATCGGAAAGAAATAGATCATAATGAATCGTAAATTAGACACTTAAATTGTAAATAGAATCGAAAGTTTTGAAAAGCGTTTGAAACAAAGAAAAAATGTAACCGTCATTACTGGTAAATAAGATGTGGGTAATTACCGAGTCAGTTTGCGCAAGCAGCCGTGACAAAACAACGCTGTCTAAATGTACTAAAAGGAACTTGTGCCAATGAACTTTCTTTGGCTTCGTATTGCTATGAGGGCACGGCTGTTTTAGTTTTTACGCAACAAAAATACAATAAACTTCAAATAGGTATTTGTCCTTGAAGCTGTTCTAATAATATTCAGTGTTGAAAATATTTGTATACTACGAATGAAATTTCACGCATTATCAGACTAGTCGATGTGTGATTAAATAATATCTTTCTTTACTTTTAACTACCAAAAACTATTTTGACTTTATTATTATGTATACATCATAGGTATACCTATTATTGAAAAATCATCCGAGTTTTATGTCAAGAATCATGTTACCCCGTGAAACAGTGGACAGAGAACGCCTCTATAGAAAGGTTACTGGCACCAATACATTTATTCCCAAAATAAATATTTGAAGCTAATTGTTTCATGAAGCACTTAACAGAAATGATGGCTGTCTGACGCACATACTGCACAAAACTACAGCGCAGTAAACCAGAAAGAAAAGGCATTGACTTATTCTCGGATAAAATAATATAGACACATTATTTTACAGACTACGTTTAGGACAAGGACAGCGTGAAAAAAACTGTGGCGGGCGAACAAATTAACAATTCTGAACTTGTCTGCAAGAATAATGCTCGTTCTACAGATGAGTAATATAATAATCGTTCTAAATTTGAGACCTATTTAACGAATGCGAATGTTCTCGCGGTCATGTACGTAGCAACTCGTTAGACCTGTTTTTCGGATAGACTAACCAAAAGAAAAATAACTTGTAAAATAGTTATAGAATTATAAACACGATCACAAAATCTTTTGTTATGTTTTTCCATAAGTCAAATGTGGGTCGAAATGTATCATTTTTTTAATCACTTGCAATTGGAAAGGGCGTTGCACTAATCGAAAGGCATGGCAGGTTATTCTGAACATGATA
Source organism: Calpodes ethlius (assembly GCA_018251375.1). Lineage (NCBI taxonomy): Eukaryota > Metazoa > Arthropoda > Insecta > Lepidoptera > Hesperiidae > Calpodes > Calpodes ethlius. The sequence continues at coordinate 1,435 of DWPA01005996.1, forward strand.
TTAGTAAGCTTGTAATCACCTTGGACAGTAGGTAATTTCAACTTTGCGCAATGCTGCTTTAAAGTATTAAACCACTGCTCCAAAGCATTGTGTACCAACTGCAATTATCGACGTATTACTTTTCTATGCATCAAAGAACAAGTGCTTTAATTAAATGTAACAGTATCGGCATGGTCGGTACTGTTACTTTCCCATTTTTACATAACGTTAACGATCACTGTTGCGATAACACTTACTACAATTTAACTGTAAACGCATGAGCGATACGGACCTATATGCTGAATGAAATTCATATCATAAACACATAAGCGAGTAAAATCTTAAATGTCGAAATTTTGATTTCATAACTTGATTTCACGTGACAAAACAGCAAATTTTACTAAAATAAAACAACATTATATTTCAAATATTTTAGTCACCATACCATACAATTTAAATAACGTATTCGTGATGAATTGTCACTGGCTTATTGGCTTGGCAACACTACATAATACATAATTTTAGGCAGTTTATAAACCTGTTCTTTGTTTATAAACATGGGAGTGATACGGCGATAAATTCGTGCTCACTTACGCATAATATTAAATTCGTGTTCGAAAGACGATCGCGTAGGATCGAGGACGCGAGGCCGCGTGGCCGCGTGGCGTCGCGACGTTTGCCATTTGTGCGCAATAATCTATTATCAGCGACCGTGCGCCTGCGCACACCGTTCGCCCGTGTTCCTCGCTTACACGGGGCAGAGGACTACCACGTGTGACCGTGTCAAAGCGTGTTAGCTCCTATTACTAATAAAATATATATAATTATGATATAAGAATACTCAACTGTAATACAAATGCCATTTCCGGAAAAAAGATTACGAGGAACATACCAACTATGTTAGAATCGGTCTGAGAGTGTAATTCATTTCGTATTTGGTCTTTTAAGATATCGGCTCATGTTTTTTTAATTTATTGCTATTAAGGGTCATCCGTAGTTACATAAATATTAGTTGTCAGATACAAGGTTAACAATTCTGGGACAATAATTCTACTAAGGTTGATACCTTCGGCTCATAATATTTATATAAAGATATAAAAATAATTCGATATTTCACTAAAACTCGATAATATTTTACTGTTTTTTTGTAGAAAGAAATATTATAAATAAAAACAAGAGTTCAGAATTCCAATGCATCATTTAAGTATGAATTAATATGTGGCAAAACCAAGAAAAGACATAACATTTCTGGATATTTCAAGTTTTCCCGGCCAACTGGATGCCGCACACGTAAAGCAATATAAAATTAAAATATATTAATCAAGTTATTGAATTTAACATTGACGGGTAACAAATCATCGAACCGAGACAAGTTGTGACTACAATTGCAACTTATAACCAATAGTTTTTAGATTCATTTATAACGATTTCATCGTATTCATAGGCCCAGGCCCATTCAGGATGTAGGCGGTAACCGAGCTGCTAATCAAAACTGAACTTATCAGTAATGAGGTCTGCTAATGTGCGTTTATATACATAACAAGCGATTTTATTATCTTAAAGTGATACGGCCAGTACGTGGCTCTGAAATTGTGACTAATGAATGATATAAAGGTTAGTGGGGCAGCGCGGCGGCCAGCAAAGGGCAAACCTAAACGCGTTGCCCACCAATGTCGTAATTTTAATCCAAATACGTATTTACCTATCTGACAATTTATCAATCACATCGCAAAATTCCATGCGTTCTGTATCATTGACCGATAATTCTTGAGAATTGCAAACTACGCATTGGCATATTGACATCGATATGGGCTCAATACTCATGGCTAGTAAAAAACAAAGTTTATCTACCTATTGCGCGACGAATTTAATCCGCGCCAATAGAAGCGTGGAACCGTGCTCGCAGCAGTTGCGGGTCACGTTCGGAACTAATTGAAATAGAAACTCTATATCGATCTCTAAAAATACATACCCAATTACCTACGTACCATACGATTCGGTATATTTGAAATGTTACACAACCATTTGTTGATAGTTCATATATAGCTACAATATCTGGACACGAGATAGCAGTCTCGTGGGTGCAAAATTAAAACTAGCGAGCAGCACGTTTTGCGTTTCTTAACTACGCATTTCAAATGTGATCACGTTTTTGTTACATCGAAATATTGGAGGAAGCTTTCGTGACCTTGCTACATATCAGCACACGTGGGGAGCCAAGCCAACGCGGAAGGCAGCGGCGCACACCGTCGCCGGTCAGACACCCTACTAATTGTGGCCTAGTCAATTGTGGGATACTCATATCAAGCTTAAAATATTAATATAAGAACTGCTAAGTACAAAAAACTGATTTAAACGGAATTATCTCAGCCGTACCTACTTGAATTTAAAATGTTTTTGTACCGAGTACTTCTCTTGCTATAAAAAAGACAACGTATTCTTACTGCGCAAAAAGATAAACAGGACAAATTAGTTAAGAGTGCGTTGACATTTTGATGATCATTATAAAGAGCGCGGGTAGAGGAGGATATAATCTAAATCATGTTATAAAAGTATAGTCAAATTGCCAGTTGCCAGCCAGTGAACAGTGTGTCACGTTCATGTTATTATCGTGGATGGATTAAGGGCAAGGCCAGCGGGTTACGGACGGCACCTAATGCTCGCTAATAACTTTACAATTTCCTGGTAATTAATTGTTGACGTTGCCGTACGGACCAGCGAATTAAACAAAGCGAACGACCACTACCTATTGTGTGGTAATTTCACCGTTCCTGTGTTTATATGCGCTTTGCAGGGGTTAGGATAGTTAAATGTAAATTCAATTGATACATGATTCAATTGGTTTAATTAGGACGGAGTGATTTAACCGTGTCAAACTATGAACTTGGCACGGAGGCATGATTTAGGATACCTAAATTGGATTGCACGTTAGAAATACATTAAGCATGTGAGTATTTAGTTTATGTTTACATCAAACATCAGATTGCTTCTTACTTTGTGTGAGTTTTTGGCTATTTAATTTAACAAAATTCTATAAGTAAAGAAAACAAAGTATTGATAAATAATTAGTGACGTGTCTTATAATTTTCGTATGTTTGCATTCTTGCCAATGTCCGATAAGCGTATATTATTTCATGTAGTGTCATGAACGCGATAGGTGTTGTGTACTCACCTCCATCACGACGTAGACGTATGCGGGACTGTCCATGCAGTCGTGCATGGCCACGAGGTTGGTGTGGTGCAGCGCCGTCAGCTCGCGTAGGATCTTAATTTCTTTCACCAAGATCTCGGAAGCCTTCTGAATGCCTTTTTTTGTCACCACCTTCACGGCCACAGACTGGGACGGATTCTGTTAATACAAAAAAATATTATTTAGATAACAAAAGGTAAAGTATGAGGTAATGCCGAATATAAAGAAGTAGCAGCTCCGGAACAGATTTTGGGAGGGTTGTAGGTCAAAGTGCCGGACATACTTATTCTCATAAGTTAATTATATCGCTCAAAACTCAAAAATAGATGTCTCACTTGTTATCAAAAGTGTGGTAGCTCAAATTTTTCCACTTACTGTCACATCTGGCTGTAATCGATATACTATATATATCTTTAATAACATATTAACATAATGAAACTTAAAGTTACATTAAATTATCTAACGATAAAAAGTCTGCAGTTATCATTCAAGTCTAATTTATTGTAATATTAAATCACGTAACAGTATTGATATGTTCAGCTCATTTAAAAGACACAATGAATTTAACTGACAAGAGCGATAAGCTCGCGGCGACTTTTCGCAAGTTCCAGAGACCACGGTCGTTTGTTGCATATTGCATCAATCGAATTCACTGATTGAAAATAAATGTAATATAAACGAAGGACTACTGCACACGTTCCAAGACCTAAGTCCTATTTGGATAGCATGCGACGAGGCCCTCATTTGGTATACAGCCACCCCACTCGCGCCAACACTACAATGCGAACTCGCGCGGAGAACTCATGCATCGTGGGAAGGTAAACATTATTATTTTGTTGGATTCAACTTCTTAAAGATATAATTGTGCGGCCAAACAACATTAAAGAGCACTGCGAGTTAATTGCTCATTACTGATAAGGCACTGGTTACGAAACATTGCGTTCAATTCTAACTAAACCGCGTTGATGCAGTGCTGAAATACGCGTTGTATACGTACCACGAATCGATGCATGTATTATTGTACAAATATTTAACAGTTTAAAGATGATTAATAGAACATAATGAACCTACGAGTTTGAAGAGTTAAAATGCATATAATACTGGGCTATTCTCCGTAGAAAAAAGTAGCATAAACATTTTTCTTTTTATTTTAGTGTCCTTCCAATCGCCCTAAAATTATGTTATACAAGTTGGATGAATGTGTGTAAATGCTGTTTGTAATAAATTTATCTACAAACTGATTATAAAACAACATAAACTAATATAGTTTAATTTCAATCAATTCTTTTGCTTTTTTATTAATTATTTTATAGATTTTTTTAGTACCCACATATGCTTCTTATGTAGGACGATTAAACTGAAGAGCTAATTCAGGTAAAAGATAATACAGAATTTGTGGCACATGTGTTAACTGCTAAGTAGGTCGCTAGTCTCGCCACTTCACCCAAATAAGGAAGTGTTCTCTGAACAACATAAAATAGAATAAACACGTAAAAAATATGCAAATGAGTATTTAAAATTCGTCATTCTTTATACCAGCTCATCTTAAATAGTGGGTCGCGACTCGACCAGCAGCATCTTAAGAAAATAACGTAAAGTTTTCTAGTACCACACGTTTCAGTCGAAATATACCTAATATATGGTGTGTGTGGATGACGTATTTGTGTGTTGAAGGATAAAAGTAGGCACTCCAGAAAAGTATCTCGAGGACGCTCAGGAATTTAATATACACGGATCACACGGTACACGACCGATTTAGTCGTCCGATGTAGTGACGTGAACGTTATGTTCGTATATTTACATTACATTTAATTTATTACAACTTATAAAAATCGCATACGCCTTCAGACCGGTTATGTCATTTAATGATTATTGTGTTGTTTAAATTATAAAAAAATACTTCCACGCGAGCTTTAAATGTTTCTATTTGCATATGTTACGAGCTAAATCCGATTACAGGATAAACTAGTTTTGCCTAGGCTAAACTAGTTCGTCCTAAGCCCGATGGGATAAACCAGTTTAGCCTAGGCCAAACTGGTTTATCCTGATATAAATACAGACTCTTAAAATGAACTGGTATGGAATTTAGGATAGATTAGGTTAGGTTAGGATTTAAAAGAAAAAAAATTGGTAAGGTTAGGTTAAACTGGTTTATTCTATCGGGCTTAGGACGAACCAGTTTATCCTGAAATCGGGTTTAGCCGGTAACACATACATCAGTATAATTAAAAAAAAATTACTTTGTTACGAAGGTAAACCATAGAAATAATCGGGCCTGTTAAATTAATCTTTAGGATTCAGCAGTTTAGCTTACATTAGTATTGGGATATCATTGGAATAAAGCTCAGGAGGACTGTGGGTTAATATGATTCAACAGTCACTATTGCCCGCGTCAATTTGGTAGTTTCACTGATATCTCAACGTACAAAGATGAACAACAACATTTTTAAGTTGCTTTATGAAAAAGTAATTACCATTAACAAGCTCCAGATATAAATCTTTTTCTGTACAATTGAATGTTGAGAAAAAACTTCAAAATCAACGTTATCCTTGAAGAACTTTACAGTAATATAATGACATTCTTATACGAATCACAATATTACATCATTTCTACGTTTATTCCAAAACTATTGCGTTGAAAACACTAGAACGAAATCATTGCCAAACAATGGGTTTATTTGTGCATTATCCAACAAAATAGTTTTTTTCTATAATGCTAATGAAACATTGACTAATAATGTAGGTACGTAGTTCAATTGTTTTGTATAAGTGATGATAACAGGCCGTTGCATAAGCGGCCCTGGCCAGCGCAGGCGCATATAGACGAGTGGGTGACTAGGCGACTTGGTGCTCAAGGTCTGAACCCCATCACAAGGTATAATCACGACTAGACCTGCTAACAGTGCGTGTTGTCTCTGAAAAGCCTATAATTCTAAAGCGCCATTTTGCCCACGGTAAGATAAGTATTTCGTTGAATTATTTTTTTTTCTGCGTCGAAACGATCTGAGCATTATTTTTGCGCTTGAGTTCTGGAAAAGTAAACTGCAACATTATGTCTTTGTTTTCACTGAATTCAAATAGAACAAATAGCAAAACAATTTTGCTTGATTTTGTGAAAAAATACCTTTAATCACTCTACCGTAACTGCCTTTTGGCGTTTTAGTATTATTGGTTTTCCGGTGACGATGTCTTTTTAAAGAGCCAATTTTTACATTAATATTAATTTAACAATAGTTTTAACCGCCAATTGTGTTTATAGGTATCATCATTTTCATGTATGCACATATTATCATGCATATATAAATATTCATATATTTATTATGAGCGTAAAATATATTTTCGAAATAAGTCACGAAATTAATACCGTGACATACGAAAAGTGTAGTCACGTGGACGAACACACTCACCCTAGTAATGTATTTTAAGATAAACAGTACCATTGTCTTCGTTTATATTTTAACATAAAACATATCTGATTAAACAATACGTCACAGCAGCCCAATTAAAATACACTTGTATGCATATCACAAAATAAAAAATATATATGCTAAAATAATTAATTTTGTGATATATATCAGTATAGTAGATTGCTTCTTCAAATACGGTGATAAGAATCTCGAACGTCTCATAAACTCGATTACATAACGCGCATGTATGAACAATAATATATGTTACTGTAAATGTCCGATATAAGTGAATGTTAAGATTCACCGCTGTTATACCGACAACCACCAATTTCAATGGTCTAAGTTGGAAATTGTTACGTTGTATTATTTTATTCGGTCATACACCTCCCATTGTTAGGTTAGGTTATGTATCAAGGCGATTTTGGGAATATTTGTTCTGGGAATTTATAAATTACGTAAAATTTTACAGTTAATGTTGAAGTTTTATAACCAGATATTTATGTAAATTAATACTAAATTTTTTTAACTATATTTCAATGTAAATTTTGTACAGTTATTGAAAATTTTATTATCTCATAAAAGTTTATGAAATCTTTGTCATGTTTAACTGTTTACCTACAGTCCAAACTTGTTTGAATGCAACAAAACCAAATTTTACCAAAACCAAAAATTTTACGAAAACACAAAAGAAAAGTAAAATAATCTAGGTGTCATAGCAAATATAAAAAAGGTTGGCAAGGTGAAGTAAACTAATGGATCGTCTAATGGTCTGGAAAATTTTCGAATAGAGACTACTCCATATTGACAGATATTACATAAAACAATATTCAGCTTGATGGACTGAAGAAGGCGGTGGCGATAGCTGGATGAGATCATTGGAGAACTACGAATTATTACCCACACGTGGCACAAATCCAAAACTGTCCAAACTTACGCTGAAAAGATGAGTTTTGACATACCTATGATTTAATAAAGGATTTTCGGTTTGAGATTGGCCACAGTTATGGTATCGGTAGATTTTAGTATCCCAAATGAAAGTAATATGGGAATGCTCATTTGAAGGCGGACTCATTGAAGGTGGACTGTGTATGAAGAAAGAAGTGAGTAACAAGTTAATGAACGATTAGATTGAATGAAAAATAAGAGTGCAACGATCCTTATGATGAGATGTGGACGTGAAGATATTAAAGTTTCATAATGTCATTGATTTCTACAGTAAACAAGATCATTCTAGTTAGAAAAACAAGCTTTTGTCATTGTCCTTCCAGCTCCATATCAAACTCTAAAAACCATAGTACTTTTCAAGACAAGTCTCGACACGCTCAAACTCGATAAAGAGTGCGTCATTTAACTTTTTCCGAATGCATTATCAGATATATTGTCATTATGCATTGTCATCCAATTTACATTATGCATACTATATTTCAACTCAATCTTACACAGAGAACTGGGTTAATTATATGTTGCAAGATTTGATAGACACCGAAACAAGTTAAACTAAATAAATGCTTTTTAAAACACACCGGATGTGCCAGCATGGTTTTATTTTGCACGCGATTCACGACATTTTGGTGCTGAGAGATCCGAGATCTAAAAATGGAGTTGAGACAGCACAACAAAAACAAAAAATGTTCCTCAAATATCCCGTTAGGTGGCGCTGTATCAGTTGTTTGGAGTACCTACAGTCTCTGCAGCAGATTCATATGACAGATTATTAGTTATTTTTCACCAATCCTCTATGATTATGACTAGCTAACAACAGGTTCAGTGCGTCGCGGTTTGCGGTATAGATAATGACGACCAAAGGCCGACACTTTCTCTAATCCATGCTTTGTTTTTATTCAGTGGCCAGTTTCTTTCTACGTAAGTAAGCATGATAAGAATTTTACAGTTAATAATACATTAAAATGATTGAATACCTATAAATGATAAGTACCTATAATAGGTACTTACGATGAAAATTGTGACTATTTAAGTAACAAAACTCGCTGAACAATAATATTAAGTCCAAGTCAAATTACAAGAAAAGTTAAATGAAAAGATTATTAACTTTAGAGTAATTATTAAATGCAGACGCAGTATAAGTAAATATACCTCAACACAACTCTTATCAAGTATCGCTCTTAATAATATTCACTTACCTATAATACATAAAGTCTGTAACTCATGGCAATGTTATACATAATGTAACAGATATTTGTCGGTCCTTGTGCCTCGTGCCTGTCTTATTTGTTCACGTCCTTAATACGCTACACTCTCACAGGGAATCGTTTAGTTATAACAAAGATTAGAAAGAAATTCTTGAAAACTCGCAATCTTAAAGACGCTGTGTCAGATTTAATATAAAGGGAATAAAGGCACATTTGTACCTATTTAACAATTGCACGTCAACAAAAACAAATTCTCGGAACATTCAACATCTAGCGTATCCGAGGAATAGCTATACGCGACGTAATAAACTCAATATAGGTACCTATATGGCGAAAGTTACGGATAAATAGTTGCAAATCCATTTTATAACATGCACTGTGTCGCGGTGAGCGACACAGGTGCGTACGTATGAGCACCTATATGGTTACGTATCTGTATTTAAAACGGAATGACATAAAATATCATCCGTTTCTTTGTTCTACGGAATATCGAATATGTCACGCATTAAACAGATGGAAACTGCGAACCGCAATTATGAAGTTTATATTGAACTGAAGTAGGTACCTACCTAGACAAAGGATGGTAAATACGGTTAATAGGGCGCCGTCCAACTATCGACGAAGCGGAAGATGAATAATATTTATTTTTACGTTTCTGTTTATATGAACAATAAATTTAGGTAATTCTTAAAGTGCAACAAAATAGGAATTACTAAGTTGCAAAATAAATACAAAGAATTTAGAGCAAAATGTACTTTACTATTGTAATTGTATGTTTTCTAGGTGTGATGTTGGTATGATGACGTCACTGCAGTGCAGTTACTATTAAATTAACTCTCCGTGCAGAGGGCGCGATTGATACAACGCAGGCGAGCATAAATTTATACCGCGCCGCGCGAATGTTATTGCTGCATTTCGTTGGAAGGATATTTTGGATTGGTGTTGATTTGCTTTTGTCCAGGGCAGGCTCAGTGTAGACGGGTGAGCCACTCTGGCCGGGCTAATGTTAGCCCGCCCTACATTACATAGGCTCATGAGACCAACGATTGCCGCTTGACCTCATTTCGTCATACGACCTGTTTTGGGATTGCTAGCTGGACTACATTACAACTTGATTTTAAACTTAACTCATCGTGGAATGATCATTTTTAATTATGCTCCGGGTGC
>DWPA01005997.1:0-11327 GCA_018251375.1 Calpodes ethlius
AAAACCTTTGCCTAATGCTAGCGTTTATTTTAATAAAAAGTTCAAGTTACTTCGCAATGTTTAAGATATTGTATCTTCTGTTCCAAGTAAATTAATGATAATAGATATTATATCGTGATTTTAAACAATACAAAACCCACGTCAAGTGTCCTATTGTCCACGCGTGACAAACTCGATATTTCTATGTTTGCTCACATATTAGGATGATTAGACAAGCACGTAGCGACGAATGACAAATTGACGCGTACACAATTTTGTCGTGGAAACGTACAAGCGTCGTAGAAACGAATGTTATTAAGGCGCGTGTCAAAAGCATTGTATTGTTCACACTAGTATTGAGTATGCTCGAGTTTCCCCCCAAAAACAACCACGCCAGACGTGTATGATTCACAGAGAAAAAATAGTAATTTTTTTTTTTATGAATCTGTAATTTGTAGATACAAAAACTGCAGAATTAGTAAATAACAATGAAGATAAAAGAAAAATAAGAAAATTTTAAATGTAAAAGTTGATAATAAGATTAATGACAAATGAAACTCTCGCCTGTCAAACGACTACTACAAAGAAATAAATACACAGCTGGTGTATATAAGGTTAGTTAATTTGAGTGTAGAGACTGAAAAAATGTTACAAAATTTTAAAATTAGACGGCTCGAAATTCTTCAAGCCTTAGTACTTGTTAATAATATATTTAGTATGTCGAATACTTCGAATTAATTCACATACTAACCCTCTTAATTGCCCTTTCTTTGTGTCTCTGTTACATTTGTGTTAATATTAATATTAACGGCTGCACCCGAAGTGTCCTTATCAAAGCGTTAAAGTTAACGCTCTAATTGCTTGGCTATATTAATGGCGCTGTACACAAATTTTGCTTTGCCAACATCAACGTAGTGTCATTGTTAGCGCGCTAAGTAATGCTTTAGGACGCAGATGTGGCTGCAACATTATGTTTTCGTGTCTTCATGAATATGAACAAAAATTGTAAGATCTGCTTAAGGCATATGAACATGATTGGAATGAATAAATAATGAATAATTATAGAAAAATATGTGAATAATAGTTAAATTAGTATTCACACAAGGAATCTATATTTTGGTCGTAGTTGAAACCTTCACCCTTTGAGCCTTGGCGTTAACCTTGAGCGTTGAGATGTACAGAGTAATAAATACCTTAACCTCAAAGAATACAAAAAACTTCCTTAATTTTATAAACGTCTCACACCAATGTCACAACCGAAGTGGGATTCTAAATTCCATAGACCTTTGCATAAGTGCCAACTGCGAACTCGCCAAGGTGTAAGATTAAACCATGCACTTATACGGAAGACGGTCTGCGACCACGTGTTGGATCGCCTTGGCACAAATGCCAGTATCTGCTTCCTTCCTTCCTTCCGCCAGATGCAGTGTCGTGGAAAAATGTAGTTGATTTTTTTTTTATTACTCATGGACCAAGAAAAAAATTTTTTTTAACAAAAAACTAAAATATTTTTCAGGCAAATGCAGACTTTGAGGAAATATCAAAATAGACCTAGAGAAATTTGTTTTCGGTACAAAAAAAGATACTTTACTATTATCTATACATAGGAATAAGGACTAATACAGATACTTAAAAACATGATCTTATTGTAACAAAAATACGTTATTTAAAAAAAAAGAGATATGTCGATGTCTATGGTTTAGCTTGTGTAAGAGTTTATAAATTTATGACATTTGCTCAACGATTTCAAAACGAATATAAGGCAATGTAATTTACAAGATAACTTAAAGAGGTTTATGAAAAGATTATCACTGATAATATTAGGAACAACCTCATATCAACTGAAGTATTAATGTCCACATAATGAAATATATCAACTTACGTAAAATATTTTGTAAAATAATTCTACAAACTACCTAACCAATATTATAGTGCACGTATTTCCGATTATTTTCCTTGTTTTTGTCCTTATTCCTGCGGCTAGGTAAGTACATAATGTACAAAATCTATATTTAACTAATTATTTACCTTCAAACCGTTTATAATTATGTACGACTGTCCTGCCAGTGATTCAAATCCTACCATAACCATTGTTGCGATGGAAAACATTATTTTATAAGTTATGAACATTTATTCTATTTTTAAACATTTGTTAATTATAATATGTCAATTAAAATACTTCAATCACAGCAAGCAACAAAGAAATGCATTTAAAACGCTCGCAAGTATTTACAATTGTCTTTAACATACATACATACGTTACATATGGTATTACAATCGGGAATTACCTTATAGAAAGCATTAAAAATTTAAAATACAAGGCTTAACTCCTTCGAAAAACTTAGGTATTCTTTCAACCAGTGAACATTAGTCCATTACACGTGCCAAATATAGCTTCTTGAGGAATATTTGGTCTCGTATTACTCTATGGGCTTTCGAGTCAAGAAACTTCGTCGGCTATTAAGGAATAAGCCATCTGGATGGCGAGTCCAAGGTTTTACGTTGGTGAGTCCAAAAATGGACCGGTGGCAATTCGTCGCGCATGCGCGGCCACTAGGCCTTTTACGGCGTCTTGAGAGCCTTTTAGAGGGCTAACCGCTTTAATTGCGCAGCTAGTGAGGGCAAATCAAGTAGAACCCTACAAGGTACTGGAAACAACGGCTCTTTGGCTCCTACGAAAACAATATTATATTAGGGTTTAGAATGAAGTTATTTTAATAATATTCAAGCAAAAACTTGCCCCGGTGGGATTTGACATCCGGAGCACACATCTGCACAACGTGTACACGCGTAACACACACATGCAACACACAATGCGTATCCAATAGGTTTGAAACGGTAAGTAAGCCCTTATTAAGTGATCTGGAAAATAAGTTACATGTAATTAAAGTTAAATAAGTTAACATTTAGCAATAGCATTGACCGCTGGCGCCGTTAACGATATACAAAACAAATGCAAACGTGATCAATGAACTTGCATCGGTTGTGCATGCGCAGTGCGCAGTCGTTTGCCACGACCTTGCGCCTGCGCACCGAACGGACGCTTCTATGTTTAAACGAGGGGGAGCTAAATATGACCGACCCATTTCTGAAGCTCCTGAACTAGAAAGTGGGTGAACGTATGCGTGACCTAAATCAATTGCGTATCGGATTAACTTAATCGAATGTTTTAATGTATACAAAGGAATCAATTAATTATTATCGGTGATTAAATGTTTAGGCATATGTTATTTAATTTCATTTATATTCCATTTTTAAAAACAACTTTCTCGATGTTGCGTAAGTTGTTTTAAAAGTAAAATTAGTTATTTCCATCGGGGTGAAAATATCTCAAATTATTTATGTCACATGTACCTAAACCGGTAAGTGGGTTTATAGGAACTTGAAATGGCGAGATGAGTTAATAGATCTCTCTTTTCGGGAATAATTTGAAATTCGAATTTGATTTGCGTTTTAAACAAACCGAGAAACACTTTCGTCTACTCAACATCCGGTTGTAAAATCGGAATAATGCGACTAGTGTTGAATTAATGATCTCATAGTTGTATGAACGTTATTAAAGTACTAGATAGACACGAGTAACCCACGCGGAGAGGTTATTGACATCATTGGGAACTGTCAATAATAAAGTTCGTTATAAATGCCGCGAGGATTGAATACTATCGATAGACGGGTCGACATGATACGACGAATCGATTGATAGGAATTAATCGATGACAGGTCTTTATTCATCCTGTAACTTTAAAGATCTGTTTATTAATAGTTCAGTCCTTAGTATTGATAGCTGTCAATAATAATCAATCCCATAAATGTTCTGCGAATAACAATATTCGTTTAATGTCTAACGTAGTATGAGAAACACAATCGAACAAAAGATTTGTGCGTTTTTTTATATCTTAGCCAACAGATTGAATTCTTGTTTATTTTATAAATTATGATCATAAAATATCTGAATAGTTTTTATTACATGAATTATTAAATAAATCAATACATAATTATATTTCAAAGTTAATATTGATTAGATGCCTTTTCGATAATTTCCAGCTCAGATATGCTGTTAGCTCACATCGCTCTTAAATGATCTATTTTACTTTTAGGTACAAGCTTAAAAATGTATACAAAATTAATTATAAAATATAAAACGAAAGCAACATCGTTGCTCGAACATTCAAATACTAATTTTGTGATATGATTCTAAATTTGAATTTACTTCTATGTAAAAAAGAAACTAAAAATACTGTGTTGCCAGATTCTGATGTCCTGGTCCACATACAGAAAACGATGCGTATATATATTATTTAAAACTGCATGAAACTTCGCAAAGACTTTTTGGACATAGATATTAAATGACCTTAAAAGATTGGTAGTGCTAGTAAAGCAGCCACGATTTAGGTAATAGCCATGACACCTAGATAGCCGCGGAGTTGGCCTAAAAGGTGAACCGCAAGGTTTTTTCAAATAAGCCTTTTGACCTCATTGCCGCCAGCCTTATACGTCTCAACTTATATAAGGCGCTGGCTCAATTATTGTTGAACAATCTTTTTATTTTGCAGTCTCCTGTTATTTATAGATCCATTTGCCAGTTAAACGAGTTCTAAAGCCCACTATGGCGTTTTTTGAAGCTCAGGTCAGACTTATATTGATGCTACCGATTGGATTCAATTGTAAGCCTCTTTACAACTAATAAGGGTAGAGCGTGCTCTACCACGGTGCTCCAGTGCTGATTATACTAAAAAAAATAAAAAAAAAAACATTTTTCTAAAAATTTGGTAACATTTTTTAAAGCTTTTTTAATTATAGTTCACTTTTTTATATCTTATACCAAAACTGTAGATGAAAAAGTTATTTTCTAAAAAAATGTATTACTTGATGTAATGTACAAAAACGTATGTGTACCTACATTTTTAAGTGTACTTATATAATCAACTAAGACTAGGTATCTATATGAAAATAAATATCAAAGATAAATTCTATCTATCTATTTTTCAACCTTTAAAGGTCCACTGCTGGACATAGGCCTCCCCTAATTTGCTAAAATGATTCCATACATACAGGTAATTCAATACTTGAAGTAAATAAGTAATTTTGATAAACACATTGAGTTATTAACATTAATTTCTGTAATTAATATTAAACACTTAATATCCACAACTAAGTGAACGTCCGAACTTCAAACCGGTATGCATGATACATGAGTTTCTCAGTATGCAAGCATGAATAGTGCATGGAAAGGAAAACGTGGCGCAAATTGTGATTCCCGGATCCAACGAATGAATCATGTGTTACAGTATTTTTTAAGTGTTCATCAACCGCCACGTGGAAACCAAGAATTAATAATCTCCTGCTTTCTTTCCGGCTGACAAAGCTTTCGTGACGCCATGATTTTGTTAATGTTTTATTAGCTAGGAAATATAACTCATTTGATAATATCAATTTTCAATGTTTTTCGTCACAACCCATAACTAACTCACTGTTTAGCTCAGGTCTCTGTACACAATGTGAGGGATAAAGGCCGTAATCCACCACGCTGGTCAAATGCGGATTGGTAGACTTCACACACCTTCAAGAACGTTATGTAGATCTCTCAGATGTGCAGTTGGCATGAAGATTTCCTTCACCGACGCAAGTGATAATTGAGTTGTATTTAAATGATTGTTAAATAGAAATTATTTATCTTTAACAAAATCAAGCGTCACAACCATCTCTTCAACCGCAGGATGGTCACCTGACTTGAAGCTAAGTCATTAGACAAGATCACCTGAATAACTATTAATAAATATGGCTAGATTCATTGCAAAAATAATTGCAGGCGAATTGAATATTTAATTTGCTTTTCGATTGCGTTTAACGTAAATAGGCAAAGAATTAAGGTCTCGTGGATATTTTACTCCATCTGTACATTTAAGGTACCTTTGACCTTTATCCAGGGCTCAAATCCGTTCAACGAACTCCGCGCAGGCATCATCAGCGACCGTAACTAGGGATGCCAAAATCCGGATAATTATAATATTTTTCAGGACAATTTAGAAAAATCCAATACCTTCAACACTTAATTTTAAAATATAATAGTTATGTTGGACAGATTAAAAACGCCGAATTCATTTTTTATTTTAATGAAAACCATGTATTGCAGTTTTGTGTCTACAAGTAATGTATTAATTAATGCTTAATTGTACAATGAGATTAATTTGTTATTAGTTTCAGAGTTAAAAATAATATACATAATGTACTTCAACACTCTATACCTTCTGCAAATATAAACATGTAACTATATAAAATATACTACTACAGCCTGTTCATCACACAATTTATGCTACGGTATACCACGTTGTATCTAAATAAGAAAAATATTATAAAATATTATGATAATGTTGACAACCCTACCCAAACCGCCCACTCGCTCCCTTTAATATTGTTTATTCAGGATCGAGGGTACTATTCATTTTTCAGGAGGTAACTGAACCCTTGTCAAATGGATTATTTTTAGTAATATTATTATCTGCACAGATATAAAATGGAATTATCTAGAATAAACTTCGTCTTGGGAAACTTAAGTCATACTTATAACTGTTACGGAATTAATATTATGGTGTACATATTTTCATGCTTGTCAAGCTTCGGAGAGCTGTCACTGTGTCCCCACCAGCTCCCATCGATAAGACGTTTTTCTATTCACGCTCACGGTTAAATATGACGTTTGGTATAGAAAACTAATGTCATTTGAAAAACATTTTCTGACAATGTATTAATGAGCGTGAATAGAAAAACTATTTACTAGATCCCCAGTATACAAGCTGTTGTAACCATTCGCCGCAGATCAAACTAATGTAATAAGCGCTTGCATCACAGAATATAATAAATATTATTTACATTCCAGTATGGTAGAAATAGAAAAACACTGCCATATATTAAACCTTGCGAATAAGTGGAGAATTCGCTAAAAAATCTATTGGTAATTCGTGTCCAAAATACCACTCGTTTGGATTAGCGACAAACATTAATAAGCGCAAATCGAGCTGAACATCAGTTTCCTATGGGGTATGTCTCGTGATGGCCTGTCAAAGCTTATCAAGCGTTTGAATCATTACAATTTTCATACCAATTTCGTATCGGGGTAGACTAGAACAACTTGCTAGTAATGGAATTCCCGCAGAATTCCAATGTCTTCAAGTCAAAAGTGAACTTGGTTTTCACGTATTGTTCTGTACCGTTCAAGACTTTACCATGTAACATCAGATGAGATTAAAATTTAGCAATGTAGTCTCTTTCTTACCCTCTTCTCTTCTCTCCGGCAACGCGTCAGTGACAATGAAGATAGGTGTAGCTGTTGTATATTGGCTTTACCTTTTATATTTTGAAAGAAGACCCGAGTCCAGCCGTGAGACAGTTATGATATGTGATGATGGTGCCCATGGGCGAAGGTAGCCTCACCACTTCATTACCGTCGGTTACTTAAAAAAGGATTTATCATAACATTAATTTAAATATACCTGTTTTAGCAGTTAAATTGCAAGTTCTACAACATGGAGGATTGTGCCCTGTATATACAATGTTTAGTTGCTTGACTTTGTTAAGAATTAAATGGTTTCTAAGCGAATTTAAAAAGTAATGATATATTCAGAACATATAATCAGTTACTTTTCTCTTTCACACAAATGCAAGTTTCATAGCACGTATAATATTGATATGCAAAATATTTGTTCAGTGGATTTATTGAAAATTTAATATCCGCAGCTCAAAATTTACTGAAAGCTTCATTTTAGATCGTGATAGGAAATAATTTTATCTTTTCGCCTTGGGGCTCTGCGTTCAATGGCTGCTGCACTTTGGCTTGACTTTAGCTAGTCTATGTAACACTAACGGCCAGTTCTATACTACTCGTGCAAATGCAATTAAGACTCAAAAATATATAATCTATTCACTCAATAATAACGAAGTATACATAGTTGACCCGTACCATAGGTTTTTCTCATAAATGCCCACATTAAGTACCAGGTTTTCACAAGATAGTTACAATATATTTAACTAAATGAATTGCACAAATTGTTATCATATTGTTGTTTGTTACAAATTGTTTAATATTGTGAAATTGAATAAATGAGTTATTATCATTTTTCTATATGCAATGTCCCAAACATTTGCTTTATTATGAATGGATTCAAATATATAACGTATTGAATTCTCTTTTACGTACAAATAAGATGTTTATTGCCATAAAAAGTAACTTGTGTCATTAAATAGCTTCCCAACTATCTCCACACAAAAATACATACTATAATGACGTTCCTTTGCGCCGTGAAAGAGGAACAAACAAACAAAAGCGCTTTCCCATACAATATTAGTATGGAAGTATCTCACGTAGTTTACACAACCTCTAGATATTGTGAAGAAAATAAATAAACCTTTAATTCTTACACGTATTAAGACCTGACATAAGGTTCTATTGAAGGTTACCCCATATAGAATACTATGAATTCTCATTGTGAATACGTCACCATAATTTCTTAAGCTTGCTTAAGACAAAGATGACAATACGACCAATCGATCCTCTCTTTCTATTTCACTGTAAGATCTTATAGTATTGTTTGTGAATACTTTGGTTAGCATTTCCAATCGCCAAGCTTTAGCTAATAAGTACCAAAACTATTAGTCAGTCAATATTATAAGCAGTTCGTACACGGAAACGTTTTAAAAAAATAATAGATATATTTCCATGAATATCGATATGTTTGATACACCTCGTATCGGATTATGATAATATTATATTATATTATGATTATGATGTTGGTTATAGCGCGAATTGCTACGACAGTTTATCAAATGACCAAATATTTATAAGATGACGTGGCCCGATAACTTCGTCCGCGTGATGTCACCAACAAGTTTCATATTTCGTTTGGTATTTCTTAAGATTGGAGTACAAGTGTTATGAGATCCTATCTTGCACAGAAAGAAAGAAAGAAAGAAAGAATGGTTATAAAAAGAAATGTTTCTTCAGACAATGTTTTCTTTGTCTCACGAAATAGTTGTGTTTTCGATGTGTTTAAATAATTTAAGAATGGCAAAACGAATTTATATGATTATTTTTTAGTGCAAACCGTTACCTGCCAGGGTCTTATCGCAATAGGTAATTAGGTAACCTAAAGTACTAGCACTAATAAATATTTTAGTGCGCAAAGTCAGATAGAGCGGCGCGGTGATAGTATATGATGGTGAAAATAGGTACATGGTACCGGAAAGTTCAAATTTATAACTTTAGAGGTATATCTGTCTAGATATGTCAATGGGATCTGCAGTCATGACGCTTTAGACTACGATTAAGACATTGAGACTACTAACAGCTTAGTTCATCTGAGTATAAAATAAGAAAAATACTTATTACCTTATTATTTATATTTATTATTATATATTGTACTTAAATGCATTTTAATTATCAAATAAGCAGCCACTTATCGTACCTATTTAAATATATTTCCTACTTTCTTAAATGTGGACTTCTTAGTCACTAATTTGCGGACAAATTAAGTGTTAAATTTATTCGGTAGATACTATAAATAAATATATTGGCGAAACGGAAAGTACAGCTTACAGAAATAGAAACCCGTTACCGTTACGCGAACCGTCCACACTCCAGTACCACTCGTTGCCACCAAACTTCCGGCTAGTGGTCATTGCCGTTAGGGAAGGTATGCTCTTGTTTAGGAGAATTAATCCACCTCCATATTAGCCCATTAAAAAGTTACATTTTGGTTTGAAGTTTTCGGAGGACTCCATTTGATTTTGTTAAAGTAAAAAATAATAATATGAAATTAAATTGAAATTAAAATCAAATAATAACATTAATTACACTACAAATAAAATTAAATGACGTTAATAATAAATAATATTTATTTACATTAATTAAGTAGGATGTTAATAAAGGGGGGTTAGTGTAAAGTTAAATCCAATTTCGACCTAATGGCAATAATAAGAATACAGACAATTGATCCTTTTTTCTATTTCACTGTGAGACCTTGAAGGATTGTTTGTGAAATGGAGGTTAGCCAATGCCAACGTAAATTAAAATCCAAATTCAAAATTCATATTTGGAACAACAGTTATAAACCATTAAAAAAATATATGTTTAGTAATTTATTACGTTTTTAAACCTCGAAAGTGAAGGTAACGCGATTGATTCAGATATTTTGAGTGTTTCTCTGAAATAATAGATGGATGTAATTTAAAAAATTATACTCCTTTTAGGCCACGGAGCCACTGGAGTGGGGCATGGTGAGAAAGGGGGGGTGGGCAGTTGCCTCTCTCCCCTTCATTACGTACCTAAACGTAAAAAAAACACTAACGAGGCTAACGACACAACATTAAGAAGTAATAAAATTGCGATTGAAATAACATCAGCTCCGTGATTATATAATGATGACACATTTTTTGTTTTCGATACCAAATCAATGTACGAACAGTGACGACTGAACGATGACTCATAACTCTTTATAATCATAGCAACTCATAGTATCACTATCAAGAACTCAGATGATTCAGTTCATCAAGGAAATATTAATTTTAAACTCGATCATACACGATTCATAAATCGCCATTCGTTATTAATTACGAAGTTTTTCTCAGATTTCAATAGCCTGTATGTGAAAGTCAAGTAGGTATATCTAATCTAGATCAAGTTTTGCGTTTTCAAGCATTTAATACGAGAACTTGTTGTGCTAGCTAGTCATTAGTGAGAAGTTGTAATTTAAACCTTAATGAACATTTTTTAAATAACGTTTTCAGTGAATAGTGTTCTTCACTTATATGACAATGAACATTTCTATTCTGTTCTATTTATCTAACTAAGCCTGGTTAAAGTTTTAACAAACACAGCTAATTATTTTGTAAAAATAATTGCATATTAATCAGTTGTCATTAGTTAAGTAGGTACAGAATAATATAAATAATACTGAAGTTTTGTTTATATTATATAAAAAAGAATTGTTTTCAAGTTTTCTTCCAAATCTATTCTTCTAGTAAGAAGGTTCATCTTAAATAAAATCCTCGCCAGTTACTCCTGCTTGTGGTGCAAGCTGGTAAACAACGGTGGAGACAGTGACGTCAGAAATTATGACCTGTTGGATGGCGCTGAGCTCTGTACAATCCTGTTCAATCCCGACAATACTCCCGCGTGGTAGGACCATTAGGTTTTTATCTCCCTGTATACCTACTACCCTTTTTACCTAAACTGTGGCATATTATCAACAAGTTGTTTGTCTGTTATGCTGACATTTGTTGTTACTGATGTTACTTCACTTACCATCAAGTTGCACTTTTAATTTCATTAATATAATAGTTATTCACCATTTCAA
>DWPA01005998.1:0-11327 GCA_018251375.1 Calpodes ethlius
GGCAGATATTTATGTGACAGATAAATATTTGCTCTCGGGTCATGGGTGTTAGTGACGTGTTATTTGTGTTGTCCATGCCACTCGCGACACAGGTAAATCCTACTGCGGGAGTATGAGTGTGTTAGCGTTTATTTATTTATTTATTTAAGTATCTATTTACTTTGCGATCACAAATATCACCACAGAGTAAATACAGTGCAGACAGATAAGATTCTGCAAAATTT
Source organism: Calpodes ethlius (assembly GCA_018251375.1). NCBI lineage: Eukaryota > Metazoa > Arthropoda > Insecta > Lepidoptera > Hesperiidae > Calpodes > Calpodes ethlius. The sequence continues at coordinate 225 of DWPA01005998.1, forward strand.
GTAACGATTTTTACCTTTATCATTTCCTGGTGGGTTATAACAAACTCTTTATCATACAACAATGTACATCGCACAGCGTGAGGCGAGTGTGTGTGTATCACAGCGCCCGCGCCGCGCTCTCTGTACGCCAGCATAAACAGTGGTGTACATTGGCTTTTTTTTAATCTGTAACCAGTGAAAAAGTATCTAAAATAGTACTAGTATCTCGTAATGCAGGCCAGAATAAGTCTCATGCATTCATTTATATATTACACCACCAGAGTTAAAACACTGTATTTCACTTGATTCGGCGAAATTAATCATTAGGATTCTATAAGATATTCTCACAATATAGGTTTGATTTGACCAAATAGCACTTGAGATATTCCTTAATATGTAAATTACATCCTAGTTACCTATATATAAACAAGTTTTCCTACAAAGTGTATATTACAAATAATGGTACCACTTACATTATCACCTGTGAGTCCTGTGTAAATTACTAAAAGATATCACCATATCTGACAATCAAGTGTAAACCGTTGGCCTAGCCATACAATCAACAGTAAATATTATGACTAATAAGGCTGCTTTTCCACCAAATAGTAAAGATAGTTACCTACATAACTTAGTACCAACACATGTGTCAAATCTATCAATAGAATTGACTGGCGATGAAAGGCAATTGAAGATCTAGCAATCCTATTGGTAGATTGGACATACATCTGTTGCTTAGTAAAGTAGTTAAGCTAAAAAGTAGCTAAGTAATTCACACATATATAGTGGATAATAAGCCCTATTCTCATGCAACCAAAGCACAGTATAAATATACAATAGTGTTATGAATTATGTTACAAATTGATTCCTATATATTTTTAAAGTCAATCTATGGAGTGGCGGTGAAAAGACTACTATAATAACATATTAAATTCAACCTTCAGTACTTTCACATATAACACAAATTGCAATAAATAAATTAAAACAATTGTGGACATCTAGAAGGATGATCGTTTTTCTTTTTCCTAATTACTGTTCTATGTGAAGGCAATTTAAGTTGAATTTAGATTGATTTTAAAGGATCTAAGAACATCATACTTTTTCTCAGGCGGAGGCAGTTCCAGGTCCTCATCATTGATTGTCTGTACAAACAAATCATCTGGTTTCATTCTCTCCTTCTGCACTCCTGATGGAGCTATGTAAATCTTATCCCTGCAATAATAAAAAATATTACAATATATTAGAAACATGTTGGTGAATGAAAGCCTACAAAAAATCTGAATTTTATCGCCCTACCAAATCGTTTAGATTCTAAAAGTCTAAACTGCATAAGGTTGAATCATTAAAATGTCTATACCAATTTGACAAATTTGTTGTCATAAATTGAAAAAGACTGGATCAATTTGTGAGTTAGATAATTAAATTACATTTTTGATCATTTGATGCATATTTAGCCATTAATATGATATAATCCAATAAGGTATATGTACCATAATATGTTGTGAAATTATCATCCATAATGTTTTGTGTAAAGTTAATATTTGTTCAAACAAATTCACTATGTTAGTCTTTGAAATGAACAAATGTGCAAAGTCTTTAATTAACAAACACTAAGTCTGTAAATATAGCTCTCCAGTAGTTATAAGTTAGTACAAAGTACATAAATTATTCTTATAGATTAAGTTATTAGTCTACTTTGCAACAATGGGCAATGGATTTCCACAAAGTAATGCCTGATACTGTTAACAATGTTTGTTGGCTATGTACAAAAAATATATCTAATATAAGGAATACACACAAACATATTTGCAGAATCAATAGGCCAATTTAAGAATAAAGTTTGCATTAAGAACTACTGACACCTAAGTTTCATTCTAACTTGAATTATTTTGTAACTTTTATCTGATTACAGTGTCAATGTAAAAATGTTGTGCAAACCTTTAATTTAAGTCCATAAAAATGTGATTGCTTGTTTTGTGAACTAACTTATGTATTTAGTTGGTATACCCTATATAGATAAATAAATATTACTATTGAAAATTTACTTACTTTTCTTTAATAGATATTCCTCCACCAGTGCCAGTGACCCAGCCCAAGTGATAGAATTGGTTACATAGTTCTGGAATCAAATTTCTTGGATGCTCCTGTTGAACAATAGGTCATCTTATGCGTAATTTATAGGAAATAACTAATCTCTCTTGGTGAAAATATGCATCTTTTAACTAATGAAACTATTAAGTATTTGTCAAGAAATGTACAAGATAAAATATTAAAGAAACCTACAAAGCACGTTTAAAAAACTAATTTTTAACTATATTATAGGAATCTTTGACAATAACATGCAAAAAATAAAAATATCACAAAATATATTTTAACTTACGGGTCCAAATTCAGACATTCTAGTATCAGATCACGAAACGTTTACTAGAGTAAATCACAGAAAATTGTACCACGAGTTATATGTGGTTATCAAAATCTTTAATTATACAGTAATAACAAGGTTATTTGTTATCTAAGTAACTATAAGTTACAGTAAATTTTATCTTTATTATTGTTTACTTCTTTTTAGACGGAATTAATTTAAGACGGTAGTGTTGTCAATGTCAATATTAGACATTAGTGTCAACGCTGTCAATTCTGTCAAGTAAAATATTTTCCGGTGTTACCAGCTATTTAAGGCACACTAATTACCATGGTCAATTTTTGATCTATTACGAGCGAAGTTGGATCTGACTATACAGTTGTAGCTAAATTGAAGTATAAATATCATAACTTTTTTAGGTTCTGTAGTCAAAAGAAAGCCTTACTTTTTCGTTTGTAGTTTTCCATCTGCACTGTTTTCACCTGGTTAACTTTACAATGCAATAGTAATTTTAAAATATATGTAGCATGTAAGCTTGTCATTTAAGATCTTTTTTGGTTTTTCACAATATATTTTGCTTAGTTGATTTGCTTTCGAATTAATTTGCTGTAATAAATCACAACATCATATTTAATGCGTGTCGACGTTGCTGGCATACTATTATTTTCTTTTTGTTAAAGAAATTACGATCAAAAATATTAAGAAGAGAAATTCATTGTTCAATCAAACGTTTAGCATGTCAAAATTTTAGGTACAATTATCTCCAATAAATAATAGTAATCTGTACATAACTGTGGCAGATTAAAATTTATTTATACATCACAAAAAATGATGAAATAAGGTAAAGTATTTTTTACGCTTTTTACATATTTTTGTAAATCTTGTTTTCCTTCAGTTAGCTTCATTTGTACTGCTTATATTATAAAAATTCAGGTACATTTTAACCTTTTTATTTTCGCTCTTGGGTTCGGTTTGTCTTAGAAAACATGAAAAAATATTTCCTCGCATCATTTTTCTTCTCATCAGCAAGAATTAACTTAAAATACATGTTTAAAGTTAAGACGTTAAAGTATTTGAATAATTTGTAAAGTTACCCTCATAGATGCAAGAAATCCCTGATTGTCTTAATCGTCGGTACAAGTTTCTGGATAAACTCGTGAAGGAGTTAAGTTCTATGTCTGATGTGGACTTAAATGACGACGTATCCGGAGTCAGCTATAACGACCCTGGAGTCAGATTAATGTGCGACTTTTGGAATATTCTCAAGGAAAACCCTGATTGTAACTTAACGGTAACAGTGAAAACAAAGAAAACATATATTAACAATTAGCTTTAGTCCATTAGTTTCTCTTCAGGACTACGTTGATCCTCCGCGAGGAAACCTGAGTCCAAAACGAGTGTGATGCTTAACTTAAGAGGAATTATTGGTTGGGGATATTGCTAAAGCCTTATTTCCAGAATCCATACTGCAGTTTCCAGATGTTTGCAGATGGGGGTTAACATTTTTTTTTCATGCCAGACTTGAGTTATTTGACATAGCATAATGACAATATAATGGTAGCAACTGGAACCAAAGGCTTTACGTATTTCTATAAGTACTTTTGGAATTTTTTTCTAGTGGTTACCGATTCAATTACCGACATGGAATTGAGATAACTCAATTATAACATTGAAATTAATACAATTTAGTTATCATAAGGTTTCGTTGGAAATTAAATTAAATCTTAGGATTTAAATTTTATGGAAATGGGTTGAAAGTGACTCCATCATCCATGTCAATATCAGAAAGCTATTTGGATTCCCTGACTTCATACCCAAGCTAATGGGTCGGTGGTTTGCGGTGGCAAATCCTGATATGTTCGTTTGTAGGGTATTTGCATAAAGTTCCTATGAGCTTATAGTGAACTGTTACAATTATTGTAATTCTCTAACGTAACCTTTTAATAAATTCCCCAGAGCGCGGTCCAAAATCAGATAGAGTTGTCCCCAAAAAATAGTATGTTTCATCCTCAAAAAGTGTCCTGCTACATGGCAGCACACAATTGTTCCAGTAAAGGTGACGATGCAAAGAAACCTAATTCTGGAGGCAAAGCTATTAAGTATGTACCTGTCATAATATAATATTAACTATCAAAAGGCATTTTTTTTTAATATTCATAAATTCCAGCATTATGATTATTTAGATATCGAAACCTCTCCATTTTCGTTGAAAGACTATAGGAGAGATTTTAGTAAAAACTTTCTCCTGTGAAACCAGATATATTTGAATATGGGTGGCAATTTACAAAACAAAATGAGAATTTACGAACAACGATTTGTGAAATAAATATTTAGGTATCTGTCAGATTGTCTGCATATATTTGTCGCAGCAGTAATAGCCGAACGGTGTCAGTTGGTTTCCCAAATGTGGGGGCGTGAGTAAAAAAAAGTCCATATTATAAGTTAATTATCACCTGTTTGGATGAAGGATAACATCGTGAGTAAACCTGCACACCTGAGAGTTCTATGTAATGTTACGCTAATATTGAACTTACAGGGTCGAGCGAGTTATACGAGAAACTTTGATTATAATTGTTTGGTTTTGGTTTTAGCCAATGCTGTCACAAAGGTCCAGAACAAATAAAATCGAAATGTTGTGGTTCTAAATCAGTAGTTTCTAGCCAAGGCAGCAATGATGTTCTTCCTCTCAGTAAAGTTCTCTGTAACTTAAACGAGGTAAGCCAATTTATTCATGAAATTACAGGAATTTTCCTGAAACGTAGTTGTGATATCTTTGGTGTTACGAAAGTCTATAGAGGGTGACGACGATCTTCAAAAAAGTCTACCTATTCTTGGCTGTTTGTACAATAATTACATACTTTAAACATGTTAATTTTTATTGTATTACACACGGTCACATAATCAAGTTTTATGTATATAAAATACACTATATTATATGAGAAGATGATCATAATTAATTGCAATTAATTGAAGTGGTATAATATGTAATTCTTAAATGAAGAAATGTATAACAAAATTAAAATTCTCGTAGGCTGCATCCTTTGACCGAAAATGCCAAGGCATGATAAATGACCTAATGGCAGCGCAAAAACAATTACAAGATCAGATTCAACACTTAGAACATAGAGAAGAGGAAGGTATTGAACAACTGAAGAAGGCAGACTGTATGTGGTCGTGTATGGAAGATGCTTACAAGAAGAAGATTCTTGAGTCACAAGAGAGACAGCAAGAACTAATTAAGCAGGTTAAAATATATATTATTGTGATATCAATCCTCTTTTGCTATAAGTAATTCACCAGAATTATTTCTGTAGAAACTATTAGGTTGTTAACGAATAACGTTATTTATTAGATCAGTCTCTTTTTCCAAACTCGTAGAGTAAATTCCTCATCAAAGTCAATTAAATAAAATTCTTATTCATAGTGACTACTGCTAGGTAATGATAGTTAATGACAAACCTTTTTGTAATCGATAAAAGTAATTTCCGTCTCCTTATGTGCTCTCTGAGGCACGGAATTGGTCTTGAAATTTTATTACAACCAATCAACCGTGAAACAATAATTTTATTGCATAATATTTTATTTTTGATAATATTTTTCTAGCTTAAGGAGGCTGAGGCCAGTACAAATAAGTGGCGTAAAAATAAAAAAGATCTTGAATTACAAATGGAAAATATCAATACGTGTCATCAAGAGATCTCTGAAAAATTTCAACAAAAACAAAATGACCTTAAATGTATGAACAGGGATATAGCTGACTATAAGAAGAGAATTGAAAACAATAAGAAAGAGATTGAAGCAGCTAAGAAGGCAGTGGCAACAAAAAAACAAGCTTCAGATGTAAGTATATCTTTAAAATACACTAAGCACTACAGTTAGCCTAAAGTAACTTTCTTGGGACGTAATCCTAATAATTCGTATAGTTATATAAAATATTTATAAATAGCTTAAGTTTCTGGATTTAGAATAGAATAATGAAGATATCTGGAGACATATCCAAACGAGAAGCGATGATAAGAGAAGAAAAAGCTCATAAAGAAGAAAAAGAGAGCGAGGGAAACCAGTACATAAGAGAAGCACGAGCGGATCTACTGAATCTGAGTAAGATATTACTACAAAAGAAAATTGAAAATGAAGATTTGAAGACAGAGGTTTGTACTCTACAAATAATTCGTAAAGTATTAGATATGATTTCTAGATTAATAATATTATTGTATCGTAATTTTCTAAACAATATGGATTATTTTTCAGAAAGAAACATTAATTGAAGAATTGGAATTATTATCACAATCATATGATCAATGTAAAGATAGATGCCAATTCAAAAAGAAATCTATGGATGAAGAAATAAAAAAAATTGATAATGAAATATCTCATTACAAGGCAAAGTGTCTTAGATGCCATCAGTGTACAGATACAATAGATATAAGAAAATTTTGCACCGACTGTCCAAGATGTCTTGAAGAAAGAGAATGTTTATATAAAGAAGATCATTGTAGCCCAGACCACACAATGGATTGCGTGTGCATGAGCGTTAAACAAAAATTTTTGGATAATGTATTTGAAAACATGTACACTGTATTGGAAAGACAAATAAAAACAGGGCCCGGTAAATGTGTTGCCGAAACAGTTCTGAATTGTTTAAAGAAAAGCAGGAATGGAAAGTTAGATCAACAAACAAGACAGATACTTCAAGATTTTATATTGACTACCGTGAAAAAGAATTTGAATTTGACGATTGTAGGTGGGGCTGTTAAAACTAGATGTGAGGTGAGATAAAAAAATAAGTATGTAAGGAAATTTAAATGTGTCCTTTGAGGTAGAGTAATTATTAAATGTTATGTTATATTTTAGCTCGATTCTGATACATATAAACAACTGATGCTTTGTTTGAAGCAAGTTAAAGCAGTTCGGCCTCCCAAAGTTGATAAACAAACAGCAGCTAAAAAGGTAAATGTAATCAAATTGTGGCTTAATTTATACATATATTGAAACGGACTTAAGATGGAAGATATGATACTTTTTAATAACAAATTCTATAAGTGAAATACTACATGAAAAAATATTGAAATAAAATTACACTTTTCAGCCTCCCTGTTCACGCTGGGGTGGTGAGACTGAGTGCAATTGTCCTAAAGGACCAAAATCGTGTATATGTACCAAGCGGGCGCCTCCTCCACCAAATGAACCTGGGCCGTGTCCCCCTCAAGACAAAGAAGATAAGGTAATAAATTAAACTTTAACAGAAGATAAATATATCGAAGAAGCAAACATATTTTACATGCTTTGTCCTTTAGTTGTCATTTATTCACGACTAAATTTCCTTTATGTAAGTATTAGAAATGGAATAGAAATGTTTGCATCGTGATGGCAAAATAACGTGTATACGGAGATATATCTTCATTCGCCCATCTGTTGTGTTGTTGTTATATGGTTTTCAATCTTCATATTGTTAAGATTCCTTAGCAATTATAAGTTTGGAAGGTTTAACATAAATATGAATAATATAAGCTGAAGATACTAATAAAATTACAATATCACAGGGCGAGGAAAAAATCTGTCCACACAAAGAGTCAGCAGCTTGTGGTCCCGATTGCGCAATGCATGCAGTACCAAGTGCTGTGGGTACTGACGTAGCGGCATGGAGACCCAATCCTTGTCAGGGTCCAACTTGCATGTTCAAGAATATGAGAGCAGCGCAATGTGTGTTAGGACCTGAGGCTCTGAACACTATGTTTGATAACCGGAGCTTTGTTACCGCTGTGCCGTATGTGCCGAATATAACGATACCGGAGGATCAGGTAATGTTTTAAGTAAATATATTAGCGCATATATTTAGAAATACTGCTATATAAGTATACCCTTATTATTGGAAGTTTCCCTACATTTTGACCGATTGACATTTGACAAAATCTACATCAACGTTTATGAAGTATTGTTTTTTTTTCATTGAAGTGACATTTACCATTATTTGTAAATTTTTTATATGCAAGCGTGCCATTTAGTGTTAATTTTGTTGATGCAATAAATAAATGAATAAATAAATAAATGAGATAGTTTTCGAAATCTATTTTGACAAACTTATACAGTCAATGTCGCGTAAGTATTTGAGTAATGATTTTTTTCTTCCTTGGGTGATTACCCATCTCCGAAAACTGGTAAATAAGGATTTTTTTAAGTAATACCTTGTAAGTAAATTGAATTATTAATTTTGTTCCAGATTTCCTGCAAGTGTGGATCTTCGACGACTAAGCCTTGCACCTGTAAAGGTAAGTGCATATAATGAATAGCTTTATATAGAGTATGGAAGTGCAAAATATTTGAATTTATAGATTTGGTATTTGATGAGGTTTTATGTAAAATTTTCGTTATTCTAGAAGTAAAGAGACATCCACGTGAAAGAATTATTGAGGAAGTGATGGGAAAATATTTTGAAGTAAAACCTATCGACAAAGTAAGTTACACCGTGATCAGCAGTGACTCCTTAAATTACCAGTGAGAGTTCAAGATACAGCTCGATTGATCTATTATGAACCATTTGTTATTATTATCAAATATTCGGATGTTAATAAAATGTTTATATTGAAACATGGTGGTTTTATTTCATATAGATATTATTTTAAGAAATGTAACCACCATGTTTCTGCGTGTCAGAAATTAAGTTGAAAATCATTTTATCTTAGGTCTCTGCAGAAAAAGATTACAGTTTTATTGGTGAATATAATAAAGGGCACAACGAAGATATATATGTTTGCGTAGATACTAATACGCCCTTAAATAAATATCAGAATAATAGAAAGTCTGTGGCATCTCAAAACTGTAATATTTTATACGATGAAATCAATAAAACTAAAGAGGATAAAACAGGAAATAATTACGAATATAGATCTCAATTTACTCACAAGGATATGATTGAAAAAGATATTAGTCGTAGCTTTGATGCCAAGAAATACTCCAAAGCAGACACAAATATTAAAATAGAATCATATCCCGATTATAGAAGATCTGTAATAACTATTCATTCAAAGGGGGTGCTAGCTGCAGAGAACAATATAAGTATTATTGATAGCAACAGTATAGATACAACAACTAATAATGATTGTAAAATTTTGAAAGAATTTAATAATTCATTATTTTCTGAAAAGGTGTGTACGATTGCTCAGAATCTTATCAAAGATGTAATTGTTTTTGGTCGTGAATCCATGCAAGAAAGTTCACAAGAGTGGGTTTCATTACAAACATTTGTGAATGAAATACTAGACAAACCAAAGATGAAACTTGACGACAATGATTCTGAAAATAACGAAATAGAAATAAAAACTGATTGTTTAGAAACCAGTGAATCAATAAAAACACTGGAAAATGATGACACACAAAATGTAGATGTTGATATTATATACAAAAATAGCCAATATAGAGGTAATCCATTAGAAGTTAAGATTTTAAAAATATTTTTGGTAGTAAATTAATTAAAAAGTCGATTTAATATCTTCAGCAAATACTTTCAGGATATATTCAAAAACGATGAAGATGAAAAACAAATAATCGGAATAAAAGTAATATTTGATTTATTTAAAGTAGATAAGATATAAATATTCAGAGGTATAACATTTGTTTTAGTTTAAAAATACATTTTTTTACCAATAGGTAGAATAGATTCAGACCTGTTTGCATATTAGAGTTTCATTATTTAGTGCTGAAATAAATTTATGGCATTTAAAATTCAGCTTTCAATTGTTTTGTACTTCCATACGTCATGCTATTTAGTGCTTGTTTATTAATAAAAAATACGAGTCGGCATGAATTTATTTTACAGTTTTTACTTGATTTACTTACAGATGTAAAACAAATGAAAGTAGAGGCAAGAACGCAATGTAATGACAGCATCTGTGGCATGTCTCGTGGTCATTTACATGGGGATGAATCAACTTACCCGTCACCTAAGCATGAAAATAGTTTAATTATTGATGGGGGAGATTTAAAACGTATTCTTCACGAACCCAACAATGAATGTAGTTTCATAGAAAAAAAAGTGGTAGATGATGTAATAAAAACTGACTTAATTAAAGAACAGTTTGAACCATTACTTATTACAAAATCTATAAAAAATGAAAATGACTTCTTTGACAGTAATAAGAAACACATACATAATAATCTTCCAATATCACCCGAAGTATCAAAACTAGATATAGATGAACATATGGTTGAACTGATAAAAAATATTACGAAACAGGATCCTAATGCTTTTGTGTCGTTAAAAAAGACAAAGTCTGGTCATTTGATTCTAGGTGTTAACTCTGATACAGATGATGATGGGCAAAGTATTGTAGTAAAAAGATCAGCTTCAGGTAATTTGATTATTGAAATCGAAAAAAGTGCTGTTCGGAATTTAACATCAGATAAATTTAATAAGGAGTTATATCGTAATAAAACTACTAAAACGGAAAATATTGGTATCCACGCTCCGAAGGTATCTAGACCTCAGTGTAGCAAAAGTAAAGACGTATCTGATGACGGGGTTAAAAAATTCTTGCTACATAATTATAAGAAAAGTTTTAGTGTATGTAAATCAAATCTACAAACAATCTCAAAAGACTTTTTACAAAAGATGTATAAATATAATTTTATAAATATTAACATTAAGTTGAAACACCAATGTAAAAAGTTTACAAGTATGCAAGCCACACTTCTAGAAATGTCACCTGGAAATATAGCTATTGAAGTGAAAAAAGAAAATCTCATAAATGATAATAGATTGGAATTTC
>DWPA01005999.1:0-11327 GCA_018251375.1 Calpodes ethlius
AAAACATATACAACTTGTCCCATACAAAAAAGGTTTGAGATAATTATTATTATAAGCGAATCTATACACATACTCCACATCAATCTGTTGCACTGACTTTACGAACTTTACTCAAAGGCAATCTCATTTAGCAAGTACAAAATAGGCACAAAAGGGTAGTAAAGCAATGTATGTATATTTTATGAATGACACATCATTTAAATCCTAAAGATTTACGGGTTGCGTTCTATATATTTATCCGCATGTTTTATGCCATAACTATTTTATTATTATAGGTATATTAATAGTCACTTAGTAGAACGTGGGTGTAACCGAGGACAGCAGTCAAATACTCCGACATATTAGAATCGAACATAAAATATATCGATATTCATAACAAGGTTACGATTTTATCGATTATATGCATCGATTATAAATTTTATTGCGTGTTATACACGGATTAATAATTATTTTTCGATATAATATTGTTAGCACAGATTATTATAGTAATTAAAATCTCGGCGGATCCTGAGAATGCATCGATGATTTATGGCGTGTTTTGCATGTGGTACGTAAAACGTTAATTAAATCGGCAATAACCATTAGAGGCCAACGCACCTCTAATTGTCAGTAGTTCTTCCGAACCGATTATCGTGTCATGAATTTGTGTTATTCAAGTAACAACCACTTTATGTTGCAATTGATTTAAAGTTATTTATCCCTTTTCTGTGAGTGTATTTCTGGTTACATAATGTCAAGGCATTGGAATATACTATGACACATGCTCTTTCCGTCTCCGTTCGTACCATTTTGTAGAAGTAATTTTTATTCATTAAAATATTATAGGTACAGTTATATTTTATACTTTTATAACGAGGGGTAATATCATTGGCCATCTTAACCACTACTCTTTAGTTGAATCATAAATTGTGCGCTTTTTGTAGGTAATGATTGGAATTAAATAATAAAAACAATTTAGTTGTAGAGAACAGATTTATTCAAGAAAAAACATCTTTGTTCACCACCAACCACTAGCAGGTCTGGGGGCAGCTACGTATCTAGTGTGGTGTACAACCGGCGCCTTGATGATGATGGTTGGAGGATGAGCGGGAGCGCTCAGCAGCGGAGCAGAGTGAGCGTGGCTGGTGATGATAGGTGCAGTGTGGAGCGCTGGTGCAGCCAACAACGAGGCAGAGTGACTGGCCACAGGAGCAGTAAGCAAGGAGTGTGAGCTAAGAAGAGGTGCGGAGTGCAGAGCGTGAGAGCTGAGGAGAGGTGCGGAGTGGAGGGAGTGTGAGCTCAGGAGCGGTGCGGAGTGCAGGGCATTGGAGCTTAATAAAGGTGCGGAATGGAGCGAGAGAGACGGTGTCAGTAAGCCTCCAGGCTCGCCGAAGATGCCGCGCTTGTCGCGAGACGCGCTCGCCACTGTCACCAATAACAGCGTGCATACCTGGATATGTCAAAACACACATTAAGTAATTTTGTGTTAACGGCGTCTGGAATTTTATTCGATTTTAGAATGGATATAAGGTACTTGATACAGCGAGGAGAAACCATCACAGATTAGATAATATTTAAATTGACGATGTCCAGAGGCGACGCTAATCATAAGGGTCACCTGCAGGAGGCATTGGAGACAATGCCTGCTGGTTTTTCGGCTAGTTATGTTTTCGTTAAATAAAATGATAGCGAAAAAAGTCAGCTCAATCCCTGTAGCTATATGTTTGTCTCCTAGTCGTGACGCATTTTCGTTTCATTTCATTGAATTTGACAGTACGATTCTAATGAAGTTTTAATTCAAAATCACACATTACTGTTACAGAACCAGGAAACGAAATGTAGCTATAAAGCCTCATCAGTGGAAAAATTAACTATATATGCAACAGAATTAATCAGCTTCTACGTTAGGCAAGCGACCGTGAGCCTCGCAGCAGTGCCTTCTCTATATTTCATTAGGTTGTTATAATATTATGTAAAGCGGAATCCAAATCCAACCAATATTTGGGTCACAAATGGGTTTTAAATTCTGACATTGGAACTATTAATATCGCTGTTTATTTGCCTTTTACTAGTGCATTATGACGACTGCCGATGCTTGCTAATGGGTGATTTTTTGTTACTTGACCGTGGAGCTAACTATGATTTTTATGCGTGGGTTAAATGTAAAATATAGCAATTTTTGAGCGAATAAAATAGTAATGATTAGTATGTGGTTTATAGATTTTTCATCGTTAACGAATTACCGTGTCAAGGATTACAGTAATTGTATAAATTTAATAGTAACTCTTCAAATTATTCTGTTTACTAATAATACATATGAGTTATAATGTTTAATAACATCGTTGTGAATTTGACAAATGTTTGAAATATGGTCGTACATAGCTTTTGGTTCAGATAAGTGATAACTAAACCTTTCTTGGTAAAGGGCAGCAAATTAATTTTTTTCGTATAGCTGTTCCCATAGTTTGAAATAAATACCTCATAAGGATATGATTTCTAATTAAATATAATACTCATATAGTTTTCCTTAGTAATTCAAGTATTGTCTGCGTCATTACGCATAAATGCATAATATTATTAATTGTTTTGTTGTCTATTTCTTTTTATAAACTTTCAGATCATAACATACCGAGTTATGAAAACTTAATTGAATTGAACTACTTTCTACAATATTTAGTAAAAAATAATGGTGTTAGTAAAATCTAATTTTTTTATGCAAATCTAAATTATCACAGCAATAAAATGATGTATTTCAAATGTGATTACTGTAATGAAAGGACAGTTAAACTTTGATTAAATAAGATTTGGAAGAATTCGACTCACGACTCAGCGGCTTGTGTCTATACTAACATTTATACGTATAGGCAAGTTAAATTATAACTTTACGTTAAAGTTACTTTAAGTTATTTACTTAAGCAACTAATTCGCAGAGTATTGGTTCAAATTGCTATTCAATAAAAATTATTGCTTAAGTAATTACTTCAATTCCAGTAATTGCTATAACTTGACTTTAGACTCACTTAAGTGTTCGACCGAGTTTAGCAACTACGGGTGTGGTCGGTACTTAGATAAGTGATTGTTAAGAGCACTATTTTGTATAGCTCTTGCGTGCTTCGTAGGGCACGTTAAACCGTCTATACCGATTGTTATCTTTAGATATTAATCGTTAAGCCGTAAAAGCTAAACTGTGGTACAGTATTAATGGATTGAATCCGGCCGACCAGCCGACTATGATTTTTTAAAGGCATAACCGGCAAAATTAAGTGCCCATAAAATGTTTAGTTGAGCTTTATAAACGTTACACTTTAGTTTTAGTTAGCTTAACTGATATTCATTCGTTTACTATTCAAATAATAGTTACTTTAATGTAACATAATATTTCGTTGAATCGACTGTTAATGTATTAGCAGTTTATTTAGTATCACTTGGAATATTATAATTTTTGGTATATATGTCATCTAGTAGTGCAGCAGTAGCAGGAATGGTATAAAATATATGGTTTTTACTAAATTTAAAACGTTTGAATATGGTTTGAGCTAATGATATTATATTAATATAATTATATAATACAATGCAAATTGATTATTACAAAACGTAGGATAATAAAAAAGTTTTACTTACAAAGAATTTCATGATGATTGGAGGTAGTTAGTATAGCGATGTCAGAATCGATATGTAAAGCCCTTATCAGTTCTTGAGTATTTATAATGGTCAACTTGGTGTTTGACAGTGGGACGAAGGGTTGAGCAACTGCCCTCACAGATCTGATTTACGGCGAATCCTCATATCTTACGAAATTGTCTACTAGTTAGTTGAAGAGGCTGAATACATTCAGTCTTTTCCAATTGCAAAAGATCGGAGATAAAGTTTTGTAGTTCATCATAAATAAGATTTTGTGAAATACTAAATAATAGTATAGTATTTCTAAGTTTATAAAACCGTATAACCATGTATTATTGCCAGGAAAACTTCTTAAGCGATAGATATTTGTTACCAGGTGCTGTATGAACGAATTGTTGAACGATATCTAGTGCGAGGAAATTGTGTATATAAAAAATAAAGCAGTATGATGACTTTTCATATCAATAGCCAATAACGAGCATATGGCCTAATATAGCTTAATAACAATTGGCATAGTCATTGACGGAAAATAAATGGCATTAAAAATTCATTATCCTTCAAAATTAAGTGATGGAAGCCAAGCTTTAAAAATATTAATTTTCGGACAATGTTTAAATGCCATCCAGTCAAAAAATATTGGAATCGATTGAATTGTTCTAAATGCGGAAAACCTTGTTTATAGACGTCCATACACGTAAACACGGTTTTCGTCCAAAAATAATTAAAATACGTTGTTTTTGTACAGAGTTCAGAAAACCGCAGACTGATCAAAAACATATGAAAATCGAAATAGTTTCTTAAGTTTAATATCACAAATTATCTTCACTAACATGTTTAATGCTAAGCTTAGCTTTGAATTATCTTATCGTATCAATGCGAATATATGTCTTCATTCCCTCAGTGGATAGCGGACAGACGCACGACGTTTTATATTGGATTACGATCAATCTGAGGTTAAGTTGCTCAAGATGCCTTTGTAAGATCAACTTTACCACCTCATCAATATTCACTTGTTAGCATAGTAACTGTCAAAGGGATCTATAAATTATTCAAATGTGCTAATAAAGTAACGCAATTTTAACTTTTATTTAATTTAATTTATATTGTTAATTAAAAAAATTATAAAACTGATGGACATTAAATTTTCAATACTTAAGTTAATTTTGCTTGGCTGTAAGAATTTTATTTTCCATAAATTATTATTCTCATATTTCTGTAAAACGTTAGTTAACTACAGCTCTCATACTTGAATCATCTCCCAAATTATACATTGTATTCCTGCTGGGGGCTTCAGAACCACTTTTATCTTTCTTTAATCTCACATATTTATTGATCAGCATCACTTCAATTAAATTGCTTTTGTTGTTATTGATATACATAGACAATGATGATTATTTACCATCAGGTGACTTGTCAACATATTTACGGGCTATGTATATTAAAAAAACAATATATCCTATTGAAATATCCTTCGGCAAAATCAGAGTTTCATTTTTTTGTTGATTTTTTTTTACATTAATTACCCCTACAACTGTTTCTCGGTAAATGTTCCCAGTTGTTTTCTCTGTTTTTCATAAATTTGCATGATGTTAGGTTAATTTTTTAAGGGACTACACTACAAATAAAGAAAGACGTTAGTAAAATAATTTAACGATTTATTAAGATTCAGTCAAACAACCTTTAGATACATATCACACCGTTGTTTATTAATCCAATAATAAAATGAAATTATTCAAACAATTTTGTAATTCCTATAAATAATTAATTTTTATCTACGTTTTCTATATTTTAGCACCAGGCTTTGGTGATTGGATCCCATCGACCGACTGGATTCGAAACAGGGTATACATTAGCTGATGGTTGTCCTAGACTGTAAGAGTTTGTATTGTACGCAGATGGAATTTGCACAGAATATGCTGAAGCTGAGGCAGTCGCCACTGATCCTGATGCCGAAGACGATGCAGATGACCACTGACTGTTCACAGGTGTCACTGGAGCAGAGTAATATTGAGGGCGGGATACGTATTGTGGGGTGTACACTACATTAGGAGAGCTTGTAATATACTGTGGGGTAGCCACAACTTTAGGAGAACTTGCAACGTATTGTGGGGAAGACAACACAAATTCAGGAGAGGTTGAAACATAATTTGGGGATGATACATATTCAGGAGCAGTTGAAACATAATTTGGGGATGATACATATTCAGGAGAGCTGGATATATAATTTGGTGAAGATACATATTCAGGAGAACTTGAAATTAATTGTGGCGAAGCAGACACGTATTGGGGCGATACAGGTACATAGTCAATAGAAGGTGACCCATATTGTGGCGAATTTGGTAAGCAGTCTGCAGGAGCAGCAATATACTGAGACGAAGGTTGAATGTACTGCGAAGGTGATTGGATATACTGTGGACAAAAGACAAGAAAATTAAATAAAACGTAAATAGAAGCCAAGTTATAAGCCTAAGGTTATTTATCTGGGAGATAAACCTTTCAATCTAATTAAACTAAATCAAAGGCGTATATTGATATAAGATTATATTAAATTACATTCTGTAAAATGTTTAGAAAGATCTTATTTTTCTGCCTGTAACGATATATGCTTTAAAATTATATTCCCAATAGCTATCATGAACTAATATAATCCATTTTTGCCAAGTACTCAAACAAATGCATGAGATATTTGCTTATGTAAATAAAGGTTCTAAGCAGCTTTGTAAAGTTTTAATTGCATTTAAACATCTCGTACACAGAATACACAAGTGTACTAACTAGTAACTAACAGGTACTAAATAACGAATACTCACTGCAGCAGGCTGTCCGTATGAGTATACCGAAGGCATATCATATTGCAGATTTCCAAAGCTTCGCTCAAATCTTTGTAGCGATGTGGCGCTGGCCACGGCCAGTAGACTCAATATAACCTGGAATTCCTTTCAAACTTAGTTATTGAACACAAAAAATATCTTTTACGGATATAAGACAACTTAAAATTATAGTATCCAATGAAAATATGGCACTTTTTTCTGTCCCTTAAGAATTTAAAAATCCCGAAATTCTGTATTAATGATTCTAATGCACAATATAAATATTTTTTTTTTATTAATTTATCAGTATTATCTATTTTAATCTATTTATAATTCAACATAACATTAGCTATAGGACAAATTCAATTACTAGTTGTTTTGTAATGTTTTTACCGATATAACCTATCTAGATTCAATTAATGAACGTCTGGTATACGAACATAACTAACATGTAGTCATAGTTATGACTACCTAGTTAGGTATATATACTCAGTCACAATTTTGTACTTTCTTATAAATAAGAAAATTTGTGAATATACGTAGGTACGACGATAAATTTAAAGTAAAGCATTTTTTTTAACATTTTTGACTGAATTTCAATAACACTCGTACTTTGTTGTGATACACAGACAATAAAAAGTTTTCTTACGAAATTGCGTTTTGCTCACTCCGTCTTCACCCTGATAAAATGTTCACCAGTAAATTTAAAAATAAATAATTTTGTATAGATATGCTGCCAGTATTATTAATTATCCAAACCGTGTTCTAAATTTAAAATATTATAAATAATTAGAAGAAATTGTGCACATTTATTTCTAGAGTATTTTGTTAAGTCGTTTATAACTATGGATCGAAACGAAATGTTATTGTATGTTTTCGTACTAGGTATATCAAAACTGGAAATTCGTCGTGCTTCGTATTTTAGTTTCCAGGAACATGGTATTAATTTCTCTTCAAAACTGAGATGAGAGAAAAACAATTACTAATATTTTTAGAATCGATATCTGATGAACCTGGAAGCAGCGTGCTTCACAAATTAAAATTGTTGAGTTCTATCTAATAGCAATGTTTTGGTTAAAAAACATAGTTGCAAACTTTTAAAAGTAAAACATTTAGAATTCAAGTACGTCAATTTACTTTATTATTACAATTTTAGTCACATTGCAAGACTATTTGATAGCTAAGGATAGCTAGTTTAAATGAACGACATTGAAAAGCAGAAAAATTTTTTGTTCATCTATTAAAATTTTACTTCATCAAATTCACTCGCAATGTTCCCAATACAGGCCTATTCTAGAATTGTCACAGATGTCTATAGGCCGTGTATTAGGGCACTTGCAGTGCTTAATTGCTATACTTATCACATAAAAAAATATGTACCTAACAATAGTATTTTTATTTGTGTATAAAATGAAGAAAGGAAAATTTATGTATAAATAAGATTAGCAATACGAGCCAACAAAATATCTTATCTTTTAGTGAATCCGCGACTTCCATCAGGCGTTCACATGTTAAACGTACACTAATAAAAACAGATATCTAAAAACTATAAAAAAGATAAATATATTCAAATAATAATTATGATGATATTATTACTAGTGTCGAAAACAATTTCGTGCTTGGAATTTGAAAATAAAGATTTGGTAATTTACTTATCTTTCTTAATTAAATTGAAATTTAAATATTGACTATTAGAATATAAATTACTAAATTTACCATATGAAACTTTGATACTTAAAACTCAAATTTTGACTTATTTAAAATATATTTATTTGTTTTCTCGATATCCTTTAAAAATATTGCATTTACAATATTTATCTAGACTTAAAATTCGTACATTCGTGATACATTAATTTACATTCTTGCCTTATTCAACTTAACTTTCTTTGAAAATGTATGGGTATAAAATATTATCACATAAATATAAAATTAGCGAATCTAATTAAAAACAATTGTTTGAATAAAAAAAAAAACAAAATTTCCTATGAAAATTCTTTCACAAAAATTTGTTACATTTCTGAGCGCCTGCAATAATTTTAACAACTCACTTACCAGCACTTTCATTTTTAAAACGGCCTAGCTAACTGGAAGACAGCCCACAGTGAACCTTCAATTTGGTACTAAATAGTTTTTTCAAGGTGATCTTTATATATCACAATTGGAAGATCGGTCAGTCAACGAGTCAGGTTGTCAAACACGTGACGTGAACTTAAAACTGGATTGAGAGTTTAGCGGAATAGCAATAACACTGACTAGAGTTAGCCGAGCTGAGGAATAAAATTGGAAATACGTTTGCGGATCTAAAAACTCTATATAATATATATAATTAGTGTTTCAGCTGCGTCTACAACTTTAGAATAAGGCTACATTAACACAAATTTTACTTTGCGTTAATTTGTGTGTCAATTACTACGTTAATAAGCGCGTTAAACTATCGGTAACATTTGCCTGATATATTTGTTAGCGCGACAATTAACGTGTTAGGACGCAGATGTGGACGTGACTGAATAAAAAGGCATTTTTAAGTACCTTGTACAGATGAGTCAAAGAAATTCAATGAAAAATAATTTAATATAGGAATAAAAACACATCTTATGTATAGTTTTAATGTACTTAATTTAACAGATTGTTGTTTAGCGGCAAAAATGTGCTTCTGACATCTTGTACTTATGCATATAGAAAAAATTGAGGGTCATTATCAATTAGTATACTTTATAGTAATATACCTATGTTGTGTATGTTATATTTCCTGTAAATAAATAAATAAAATCAATATTACTAAATATTTAATTTGTGATTTTGGCAAATAATAGAAAACTAGTATTTTTCCGTACTATGGGTATTTTTTTTATTAATGTTACTTGCAATATTAAAATTGATTCAATATTTAATTGTAATCATATAATAAAATAAATATTAAATTTAACGTTATGTATGCGCATGGCTATAGTCAAACAGTAAAAATAATTTTAAAGTGTAAAATTAATACATTTTATACGGATCCTCAAGAATTGATTCTAATTCTATAGGATTCATACCGGAGCATCCGTTTGCTAACACATGTGATTCGTCTATAACTCGTGGAATGTCCCAAACATTAAATAGGCAGCTTCGTAAATTTATCGATGTTTGAACTTGCTCTGTTTGTTAATTATATTTAAGACGGCCGTGGAAATTCCAATAGTACGCTCATCATTACGATATCAAATGTAGTACCTATTTACTAAGCCGTTAAAAATGTTATGTTGTGTACCCATGATGTTTTACTATGTACCTATGATATCACTTATTTTAGAAATCTTATAACCTAATATTACATTACACGTGCAAAAAATTGAATGTTTGTGAATTGTGATTTAAACTAGACCATATTTGGGATATAAATAGTTTATAAGATAGATTCCGTTATAGAATAAATTTAATCTCTACAAAATGATGTATAGATAACCTCTTTATCGTTTGTACACCATAGATCATACAGAGACATTAAAATAATAAAGAAAAAATACAAAACAATAGGCGGCCTTATTGCTATTAAATTACTATAACAGTATATTGACAGTATATACAGTGAGTATAAACCAATTTCCTAACGTGATAACCGAAACAGGAAAAGCTCCACGTACAACAGTCAACTATTCAAAATCTGACCGTGCCTCCATAACCCGGTCACGTATTTGCCTCAATACTTCACATAACACCCCAAAAACCTTTTAAACGGGTATCAGCGGTTTATTGGTCATTCACCTCGACATTTATTATCAATCTTGAACACATTACGTCAATTTATGAACTTGTTTAATAAATATCACAACCAGAATGTTATAAAATTACGTAAATTGTAATAACAAAAATATATTCATTTGTAATTTAAAATTGGGTGTAGTTATGCAAAATAGATCCAAGCCACAAAAACAGTTTTTTAAATTATACTACAAATGACATCTGGACATCGACTTTGGTATTGGCAAAAAAATATTCAAGCTGCACGGTACGTTTTTCCTAGTTAAATATTTAAATGACATTTAAAAACATAGTCTCGATATTTTAGTATAACAATTTTACTAACTAACTAACTAACCAAAAGGCCTATTTTCTCAAGCTTTTGGGCTTTTGTGCTTGGATCTATTTTGCATAATTACGTCCAATTCTTATTCGCTTTGTTTTGAGTAATATATCAATAATTGCGCGCTGATTATTAGTTTTCTAATCGAAGTCGCAAAATTTTTAGTTCATCTAACTTTAACAAGCCATGGTCTTCTGTAAATAATTTTAAATACTCGTAGAACTTCAGCCGCAGGAACTTGAGTTCAATCACAGAGGTAAAGGACTCCTAATGACTATATATACCGTCTAAATTCTCATTAATAAAGACTGAATTTGATTTCCTTCTTACCGACACAAATTGTTAAACTTTAAACCAATTGACTTCACAGCAACAAAATTTCTATATGTTCTGATGCTTTTATCTTGTGTATCTAGTTAGTCTGTAGGTATTGTTAAAAATAACACTGGTCTTTTTGATTTTTTGTACTGACTACACATCCGCGAAGCCTTCTGTATGTTGACGGTTAGCAGTTATGACTCATTTGTTTGCTATCTATAAAAAGAAATTAAATTAAAAAGAGAAAACAGGTAAATGTTAATATAATGCTTAGTCCCGCAAAAAAAAATATATAAAAATTCAAACACGCTTTATAATAGCTAGCAATCACAATTGATAATTCATTCAGACTGGTGCTGAGGTATTTCAGTTCTTTCGTTTTGGTATCCGAAAATCGAATGAATAGCCCAAAAACTTATCATCTGTTTATATCCCATTCCGTTTTTCTAGCAGTCCCCGTTTACTCGTCAACATATTCATTAGAAATAAAACAAAATTTGTAGATCGGTAAAACTCTTAGTACTCTTGAGATC
>DWPA01006000.1:0-11326 GCA_018251375.1 Calpodes ethlius
ATAGGCTATATAAAATCATAATTAATGTTGAAATTTGAAAATCCGGGGTGGACTGCTAGTAATAAATAAGATAAATAGTTTCATATTTAGTATTTTCTCTTCAACAATATGATGAAGACTCCGTTACCTAGTTGGTAGGGATCCTGCACAGTGAGGTCTCCCAGGACCTGATACTATTACCCTCAGGGTTGGATCTAGACGAAAACTCCTTAACATTGAACATCATAGTAACTAACATTTTGTTTCTTAACTAAAACTATATAAGCGAGTTTTTAGTTTTTTAACTGTTATTTTCTTTTTTAGAGATCGAATTGCTTAGTGTTAAAAAAAATAACAAATTTTACAAAATTAGAGTAGATTCTTAATATATCATAAACGTTTATTACCGGTTACAAATAAGCGTTTTATTATTTTAATTCTCAGATAGGTATGTGTTTTACAATTTTGTGAATTTTACAATCTTACTGAAAACCTCTATACTTAATTCATATTTACCTGTCTCTTTAGCTTAGTAGTGAGTCCGTACTCGTGATTGGCCCAGAACATATCGAGCAAGTCTTGATACGTGACAGTTTTTGGGTCGTAATCAATCTCTATAACTTCTGTGTGATCGCCTCTGAAAGTAATATATAAATATATAATTAATCGTTACTCTTAATTACTTTAACAATTAAAACAAATACATTAATTCCGTCATAATATTGTTCGATTTTGAGCGTTAAATGCATTAGCAGAAGTCTAAAAGACTGCGACTGCGATCGATTGAAATGACGCGAGCAGTTATTACGTGTGGACAATGTCGCTACGACATTTGACGCACGTGTGAATGAAACAATTTTCATGCAATTTTGGATGCCTCGATGTCTTTGTACGACATTTTATCGTGTCGCTGTCGCACGTGTAAATAAAAATGTAATAGCATACCTAGTACGTAATTACAGGAAGTGAAATACACAAAAAAATGTAATAATAGGTATATTGTAAGTTTGATGTAGTTTTTTTTTCAGAGTAAACTATTGTAGAGTGAGAGTGTCAGAGTGAGAATGTACTACAGAAGTATTTTGTAATAAATAATATTAAATACTGTGTTTACATATATTATAATATTATATTGAGTCAGCGAAGTCTATTAGATAGTTTATTTAAGACCGAATACGTTTTCAGAAATTCAATTCAGGTTAAAGAGTACAATTAATCTGTCGTCGCACAGCCCTTCAGACGGAAGCAATCCTAATTGATTAGGCATTTATCTATGAATGTTTATAGTTGCCTTTACAGTTCACGTACGACGCGGTTTTCGATTACGCGTTTCATAACTCAGCTAGTTTGAATGAGTTATAAATAGTGTACAGTTACGTGTATCATGCGTGTGACTAAAGTGACGACAGACCGCTCGCCTTGGCCTTCAGCGAACACAACCTTGGCTTCCGCTAATACGCAATGCCGAAATATCTGATAGCGATCTACGCTTCGGTTTCCTTTTTTCTATCTGTAATTTATAACGTGTACACACACGGTGGGTTAGATTATTTATATATTCGTTTTAAGGTATATTCCCTGTTATAATACACAGCAAGAATTAGAAACTGTTATAAAACATGCGCAGCGAGGGGAAGGGGGATGAAAGAGACCGCTGTTAGGTACTAATCTGTGACGCTGACCCCCCACCCTTAGTTTGTATGCCAGTTAACATAACTAAAATATCACTATAACTAGAACCAGTTTACTTCGGTTTTAAATCCACTAACGTGAACTAAACCCGAGTACTTAACTAACTTTTACGATTAAGCTTACGACGGAATCCTTGGCAAATGCTAAACAATGATATATCTAACGATTTGCTTAGATAAGCCGATTGAAGTATACAGCTTACTTGATTACATTTTTGTACGAGGTTAATTACATCTTTACGATGTATGTGTGATGAATTCATACACGTGCATTATAAGTTAGAGTCGTAAGCAATAAATTGTATTGTGGCAAATTAAATATGAACTGTATCATAACAATATTTATTCATTTAAACGGATGCAGGTAATTGGCTTATTGACACGTCAGTACTTATATAAGTTCTAAGTAACCATAACATTACACCATTATAACATAAATAGCATGATTTGCGTCATCAAAACGTAACTTAAAACTCAATAATAATTACGAAAAACTAAAATAAATATTATTATTAATTTAGTTAGATGAATATACTATAAAAATATTATTTACGCATTAGTTGAACAATTTTAAACGTAACACCAGAATACAGATAATAATAATAATTACAATTACAAAAAAAATGAACGTTGAACAAATTGTAAAATAAAGTCAATAATAATTGTTAGTAAAATTGGACATTACGTATTGCATAATGTTTTGTAATAACAAGATACACATTAATAGGAAATAGTTAAGAGTACCGACAATATTTTTCTGCAAATCATTGGTGACGAGTGAATTTCTAACGAGACACGTGTAGATAAGTATTAACGTTTATCATAATAAAAAAACATCACTTACATATTTCTGCAACGCGTTATAAGCTTGGCGTCATTAAATCTGTTCTGTACAAAATTTATTTCCCGTTAATTAGTGTTATTTACATCGCGAAATTAATGGCCAAATCTGTTTAATGTCATTTTAAGTTCGGGAAAATGCTGCAGGAGCATTAAAAGAAAATATCAAAAGCTTGTGATGTAGAGATTTCTAACCGTCCTTAGTCAGGATGAAAACTTTACATTACGAGGTTAGTTACCGATTCGAATATAATGATTCGTAAATAAATTAAAAGTTTTAATCTCGAGAAATAATCGCAGCGTTCCTTAGCCCATATCATACGTAACTTGCAGAATATTTTAATTAAATTACAATTATAATTACATCAATTACCGCGAGTACGATAAGACAAATTTTAATTAAGGATCTATTTTTGTTGAAAATATAGTTATAGACCTGATGGTTTATTTAAGTGTAATAATGAATAATAATACTGATTATTAGTATTATTTATTGTAGTATTTATTAATTTACTTAAGTATGAATAATAAGTGTGAGCTTTAGAGATTAGTGCCATTTTATAATTACCGCGGTATTAAGATAAAATAATTACAATGCAAAGCATTAGATACAGTTAATCTAACCATTTATTATTAGATTAGATTAGATTAGATTTACTATGATATCCACTTACCCTTGACAATGTTTAAACCATTTATTATGGGAAAATGAATTATATGTATATGCTTTGTAATATGAATACAATGATTTCCGAATAACCCTATCGATAAGATAGGTTACGAGAATACAATTATTCTTTTTTCCTCTGTTTGTCAACAGACTCTACACGTACCAATATATTTCTTCTGATGTTATTTTAAATTTCATTACATATATCTAATGGTACCTACTGGAATATTGTATAGTGTAAGAAAAAAAAAATTATATCAAATTTTCAATAAATAATTATATGCCCATTTTGAGAGCGTACAGCGTGAAGAGAAAATCGTTTGATCTAGACCCCGAACTGTAATGTATTCATCTAATCTGAGATTATAAGACAAAATTAGATTTATCGTCAACTTAATGGAATTATTGTAACTATTTGTCATGATTGTGTTTACTTACAAGTTTCTGTAGTATGGGTTCTTTGTAGTGCCCCCCGCGTAACCCACACGAGTGCGGATGACTCCTAGTGTGGCGCCGAATAGTGAATCGTTGGACCAAAAACATCCCATGCCGAATGTGGCCTTTTTTGTCGGTATGTCCACATGGTGAAGAAGGTTGGCCTGGGAAAATAAATAATATTTAATTAATATTATATTTTTCCTAATAATAATAGTAACCCTAATATTTTGAGCGGAGATTCAAGCCCAGCAGTGGGAGAGTTATAGGTTGTGATGATGATAAAGAAATATATCGTCGAAGAATTGATAATCTTCTTCGTTTTGAAATCGGTTAATGACTATTACTGATCGATGTCTCTACATGAAAGATATTTGAGACAAGCTATTAGTGGGGTTACTTATTTATTAACGTAATTGATTCCATAACAATGTTTTTTTTTATGTTTGTTTGTTTGTTTATTTATGTGTTCCTGCTAATCTAAGAACGGTTTAAACAATTTTTAAGATTTATCTACGTCAATTTAAAGTAATCCTTGTAACTTTTTTTTATACTAAAAATATTGATGACGGTTGGAATATTTATTAATTTGCCCATCTTTGGTTGTTTACCAATATTTAAGTGAAATATTTTTCGTTATCAGATCGCATTGTAACAATTTTAATCGCTCTCTCCATGTGTCTAAGTCGACGATGGAACTAAGTCGTTAATGAAACTATGAATTAACGCAGTTCGTAAAAAAATCAAATCGTCATTATGATTATCAAGAACAGGTTATTGAGTGTTTGTAATTATTGTTGTAGGTTGTCTTACAATACCTATCTACATTAAAGTCGTCTAAATTAACTTATAATAAGAGGTCGCTAGTGTCGCTATCTATTCAGGCACAAAAAATATATTACACAGCCTCCCAGCGCGTGAAAGGCATATTGAATAGTTAGTTAGTTTATAATCGTATGGAATCATTAAATACAACTAAATTTGTACCTAGAGAAGAATAAATTTACTTTTTAACGAACTTCTTGCGATGTAATCATAATAATTTTTATAACATATTTATCATGTGACAAGATTAGCGTGACTTTATTTTAACTTGTAACATTGTAACATGAACTTTTGTTTATATTTTTATAAACTTTCTAAAGGTCATTTGTATAATTACATAGGTAGGTACATCATTAATTAAAAAAATAAAAATATTATCGATTATTTTTATTTATTTACTTTAATTTTAATTGTTACAGTCATTAATCGAAATGTACACCTTAAATATTATTTTTTATTTATATTATAGATAATGAGGTAAATGACTCCGATATATATGTGTATATTCAGCGGCGGCTTTACCCATTACGAGGCTCTGGGCGGCAAGCCTTTATGAGGTTCCTTTGTCTTTCGTGAAAAGTACGCGATAAGATATTAGGTCTGGTAACCTAAACCTAATTAGGTATCTGTCATGTTTAAAGAGAAACCCTAAGATTATACATATATAAAAAAAAGTTTTAAAATATTAAATTGTTTGAGTCGTCGCGTGAGGCCTCTGTAAGAGCGAAACTCTGGTCAATTACTCTGTTCACCACCTCTTAAGGCCGCCGTTGTTTATTTTATATATGATGGAAAATAATTACGAGATATAATTTTACTAAGTATTAGTGTGTATGATCTGGTTTGATCTATGTAAGTAATTAATAACTAAGTATTACAGACGTCTTCAAAAACCTCAAATGATAATTAAACTTGATTTTTTAATCTTGACAAGACAATGATACATATACGAGTAAAATAGTTTTTAATTAAAAAAACATAGAGTACTACTAACTGACAGACAATGAATAGCCTACACCTCAATAGGTGTACCCTCTATATCAATATATAGTATAATAAATTGTACAGAGGTGTCTTATAAGTGTAAGGGAGCAATAAGGATTTTTAAAAATTCAACGCCTAACTGTGTTGTTGACTGTTGATGAGTAACCTCGCTTGGAGCTAACCCTTGATGTAGTATTTGTCATCAAGATGCGTTGCCATCGGAAATAAACCAATGTGTCAAATTTGAACTACTTAGATTTTTAAGATTACTAATACTTATTTAAACTTGCAAAATTAGATCCAAGCAAATATACTAAAAATGGATTGCAATTTAAATTAAAATAAAAGTTTAAAAAAAAAGATATACGAGCACTTTTCTGTGGTCAAGTCTATAATTATTTTATGTGTAATTTTTTTTTCTGATCAAAATAATAAAGAGGCTAAAGTACCTAAATTGGCAAGTACATATTGTTATCCGTAATTATTTTAAGTAAAGTAATTCGAATGCTACATAAGTACAAAGATATCGTGAGTAACCTTAACCATCAGAGTAAAATATGCGCATCACAGTAAAGTAAGCAAATTGAAATTCATACTTTTTACACGACCTCATACACGTGTCACATGACAGAATCATACTCTACTTGTCATACAAATCCATGGGTGAAAGACATCTGCTTGTTTATCGGCGGTTTATTACAAAAGAACATTCAACACGTGACATCTTGTATTGACCCCATTTAACCTGTTTACAAGTTTTTACAAGAAACTCTACACGCGTGGTTCAGAATGTTTATATTCAGTCAGAAGCTGGCGGTATAGGCAAAACTTTAAAACGTGAAATATAATAACAATTACAAGGCCTCGTAATGGTAAGATGACCACCGTACCCGTCATCCGCAAACATTCGCAATACTAAGGTCATTATAGACATTATACAGCTGAGAAAAAAACCGCTTCTTAATTAGATCGCTTCCTTTACATTCGAAAGACGTTGAAACAAGGCTGATCTTAGGACGTTGGGACTTGGGGGTTGAGAATTCGATTTTAAACTAAATAAAAAAGATAAACAGCTTTCTATAATACTTTATAGGTAACAAGAATACCTCTATTTATAGTAGAGTTACTATAGCGTTAATTCGATTTGAGGTATTGTTTAATACTTATTATTTTTTATTGATTTAAAACTAGAATATATTTTTACTGCTTTAAAAGAAATATATTCGTTTTCAAACTAAATAAAAAAGATAATTACCTACATAATCCTGCAGTTAGCAGTTATGTTGAGTTTTCTACAATACTTTATAAGTAATTGGAGTACCATTATTTATGGTAGAGTTACTAGCGTTCATAGATTTAAAGTATTATTTAACACTTATTTTTACTGCTTTTAATGAAATATATTTTGAAATAATCTTTGTTATTATTTTTTTAACGACGAAATTGAAGAACTGGCTGTCATACATCTTGGATCAACCGTTTATCTTTCGAATAACCTACCTATTACATATATCTTAGATACAATATGATCTTCGAGGAGGCGTTGACCTATTAATTCTGTATTGATCTGAGTTCATTTTAATAAAAGGAGCCTTTCATCAACTTCAATTCTCGCGTTCATTCATTCCACACAATGGTCAACAGTAAATATTTGAAACAATATAGACGTTTTGTTATTAGCGATCTAAAGGTCAAATTATAGAGATAATCCTTCAGTAAGCAGGTCACTGTTAGGTCAGATTCCATTCTAATTCGCTACAATCCGAGTTACATAGAAACTGTCAAACTCTCAAATACACCTCTATTAATATTATAAATGCGAATGAACGTTTGTTTGTTACACTTTCACGCAAAAACTACTTAACCAATCATCATGAACTTTGTACACATATTCTTGGACGTATTAAAAGTGACATAGGATACTTTTTATACAAAGAAAAAAAATGCGAACGTTAAAATTATGGTGACGGTCGTTACAGCGCAGTAAATAGCAAGCTGTTGTTTGTACGTTGCTGTAGTCATCACTTTAAAAATGTTTTTTAGTATCTACAGATTTTTCAGTCAAAGAAGATATTTTGGACATCAAGTTATATCCTTTCTAGTCAGAATAATTAACGAGCAATATTTATATGCGAAACTAATAATGAAGTTTTGAATTTCTTTAGAAACTTTTAACTCTCACTGGAAATGATTACAAGAGTCAAATCATAAAAATAAATACGTACTATATTTATTTGATGATAATCTTACAATAATTGGTCATATAAAATATCAACTAAAAATAGATTATGTCCGTAAAACATTTCGTAATTTACTCATATAAAAAATAATTTAAAATTCAAGCACGTTCTATAGAATGTTACAGTTTTCGTACCTACCAAATAAATAATAAAAAAATAACATACAGAACTTGAAACTGCGCTATTAGACTATATAAAAAAGTAATAACTTACATTAGCTGGAGGTTTCATGGTCCAAATTGATCTTAAAAATTTCAGCATGCACGAAAATTTGCCCAAAATATTATCTCAACTTGTTTCTGAACTGAGAAACCGGTTGGCTGTATTGCGAGCTGTTACGTGCGGGAATTGCCGCGAGTTATTGATCGATGGCGTTGGGAGTGATGCCGCGACACGTCATGCACCAGTAGCG
This sequence comes from Calpodes ethlius, assembly GCA_018251375.1. NCBI lineage: Eukaryota > Metazoa > Arthropoda > Insecta > Lepidoptera > Hesperiidae > Calpodes > Calpodes ethlius. Next base: position 8,077 of record DWPA01006000.1, read on the forward strand.
GTCCGGCGAACACTGCCGTACCCATAGATAATACATTATGTACACGAGAAACACCGCCGCGAAACTGTCGCTGTCATAGAGGCGTTCTCTGGCCCTCTTCCACCGTACATTGCGTAGTAAATACCAGATCACATATTTAACACACGCAGATACAATGAAGCATGTCTAACAAGCTTGTAAGACGGAGATTGACAACACGTGGGCCGGAATTTATACTAATGAACACAATAACAATGAATCCACTAGTGGTTGATGATAATTACCTAAGTAATCAACACGCTTACTTAATCATTTATGAATTGAAAGCAGTTATGTACATTTTAATTCTATTCTTACAAGTTAGTTGACTAAAAATAAACCCTAAAAATGTGCAGTGGTTACGTTGTGTATTGCAGACGAGTGCATGCCTCGTATGATGCAATGTTCTTCGGACTTGCGTATACATTGCGTGCAATGTACGCCAACAGCATTTGTAACGGTATTCCGTCGTGAGAAACGAGTAAAACCTCATTTTCAGATGCGATGTCATTTATGACTTTTTACATCAATTATCAAGAAATCAGTAAGGTGATGATTAAAATCAATGGTACTCTTAATTAATAATATAATAATGTAAATAATTTAATAATATTAATCAATTTTGATTTTAGTTTATTTGTTGTTGTTGTTAAATTGTCAAGCTATTTGCGCCTATAATTGAGGTAGCACTTTATCGTATTTTTGTGTGTTTTGATAATAATGTGTAGTGTTTTAAATATTCTATCTACCCATAATCCTGAAGTCAGTCAGTTGTCTGCGCATAAGCCTTGGGAAGTTTACTGCTGGGGATAGGCCACCTTTAATTGTATGTATGTGTAGATAGATATGTACATGAAAACATTACGCGATTCTGAAACACTAATACTTTGGTATTTATTACAATATTTATTATCTCGCGATAATTTGGTCGTTTGAGATATGTTCGTATAAATCATTTGTCCTTAGACGCATTTTTATATACATTCTACTTCCTACTTGATATGGATCACAAATTGCGTGTCAAATTTAAGTATAGTCAATCATAAAATTATGTGGCATCATTTCCTTAAATGTCACGTCGCATTCGCTTCAATGCTCTATTTGATAAACCACGTGAAACCATATTTGATATACACATTTCATATTTTAATTATAGTTATATTCATTCGTATCTTCACAGGGTATATGTACACATTTCATATTTTAATTATAGTTATATTCATCATCATAACCCACCAATAAGCTCATTGATAGGTTTGAGTGTCCTTTCTTATCTAAGGATAAAATGTCTATCAAGTCAAGTCCGAATTATCTTCCCACACTTTACAGGGCCAGCAGTATGAAGAATGCTCTGGCACGTAATGACGTTTCTTCACGTTGCTTTTCTTATCAAAAGAAGTGAAAATAAATTGATGTTACATATTGCGTCAATTTGCCGATAAAACCAGTGTCCAACAAGTTTTATAAAGTAAACTTATTTATACCTGAATTTTAAAAAGTAGATTACACATGATCTGCGACTTAATTTTAAGTATGTATTGCCTATAATTCATAATAAGTGCCGATTAAAGCCAGCATAATAAATTGCATTGACTTAGAAAGACTATGTCTAAACTCTTCAGGGCCCATCTCCAACAATCAACCTGAGTAATCTCTGGATAACTATGCTAAAGTAGTAATAATTAATATTTATATGTGACTTATTGATAGTTGATAGACAACTGACTTGAGAATTGTTATATGTTATATTTTAGATGGTTCTTTATCAAAATCTCTAAAAACCTGAACACAAAATTTTATTTTTTTTCTAATTCCGAATCCCATAGCGCAGCGCATAACTATCTAGAGACGAATACCTACGGGCACTAGCCAGAGGTACGTAGTGAATATGTTATGAGTTAAAAGTAAATCAAACTTGATAAAGTATCTACTCTATATATATCTATATATTCCCCCTATATAATTATTAGAATGCAGCGCTATAATATTTAATAACCAAATTTTCAAGATTTTTGAAACCAGCCGTAACACAGATCTAGCAGAACGAGTCATAAATTAGTAAACAAACCGTTTCGTCTACACAAGAAGGATGTTGTTACTCGTAACAATGAGAGGACGGACAATCGCCGTGTGCGTCGTGGACAAGGGGGAAGGAATTAAGTCGTGCAATTACTGCCCGTACCCTACAAAATTGATTCTGTAGAATAGCGATTACAACCATAATCACTTATAATCAATGTTTCATAACATATAATAAAAATGAATTATGATATAGATCCAATGTATTCAAATGTAGAGCCCCAATGTTTTTTTTAAACATTTATTCTAAAATTCCCTACTAAAGTCTGCACTAGTAGTACTCCCAGGTGTTTATTACTGCCTACTAAAAAAAGCTATTCAAAAAGCATTTTAACAGCTCTACATTCTTCGGGTATATATTCATAATTGAAGTGGTCTGTATACTTCACGCTGTCCAGGTAGTGGTCAACGTAAGTGACGTCACAAAACATCCCAGGAGAAATACATTAGTTTGTGGGCTTGGTTCCTTAACTAGACAGCTATATTTTATATATAGATATAAAATATGTAAACAGAGAATGTAAAATAAGGGTAAAAATAAAAGAAAAGCATAAGATTTTAACAACAGATTTATTCATAATATTTTTTAAGGAATAGGAATCTCCGACTATCGTTGACTTTACTGCTTAAATGTCCTACAGATATGTAATAAATAATAAAAGGTAAAGAACGAACATGTAACGTTTCTCTTATAAAACTTATCGGTATTTCTATACAACAGATATCTTGCATTGCCTTTGCGTATAAATATAGAGGAAAAAAATAGGTACCTAAAATGATTATATATTTTCTATTACACTATTTCATATTAACACCATCGTTGACAAGAAACAATTCAATTTGAATACATATTATACGACAATGACAGTTACGTAGTTAAATTTGTACCGTATGCATAAACATTTAAGCAGCAAAGAAAAGTATTTTAATAATTAGGATTACGTATATTATAATTAAACGCAGTGCTACTGTAAAACCACGTCAGTAAGGACAACCTATGTCGCCTGCACGGTGAATGTCGTAATTAGGAAACTTTATAACACCATATGTTAAATAGTCATATTAAGATCAATATTGAACTCACTAATTATTAATTACATAGAAAACTATTAGTGAGTTCAATATTGATCTTAATATGACTATTTAACATATG
>DWPA01006001.1:0-11325 GCA_018251375.1 Calpodes ethlius
TTAGTCCGAGGGTGTTGACCTAAGGTCGCTGTTACACTTTTACATATAAATAAATTAGGAGTGTATGTTTGTAATATTGAAATAATCGCATTTTACTATATGCATATGAATATACATACGGTACATAAACCAAAATAACATTATTTACAATTTTTGTATGTCTAATGTTCTGGCTAATCTCTGAAATGGCTGGACCGATTTAGACTTTTATTGGTAGGTAGCTGAGGTAATAAGGAGTAACTTAGACCACTATAAAAAATAAAATTAAACACTTTTTGTTAATTTCCACGCGGACAAAGTCCCGGGCATAGTTTGGTTTACATATATTATGTAATCCGGAACATAAGTACGGAAACGAAAACTTTAAATTTATTGTATTAAAACAAAATAAAATCCTTAAAAATTAAAATATACCAGCATTGAAATCGTATAATATCTTGGTATTTTTTTTTGTTTATAACTGACAAATGACCAGTTGAGGTATCTGATGGTAAGTGCTAACATGGCTCATGGACATCAGTAGTCGGTACCACTGAAACTGACTGAAACATTGTCATTTTCTGTCCAAAAAAGAAGCGGGGTCTCGATTTTTCTTTTTCTCTCTGTTTGTTTATTTGTTAGTAAGATGGCTTGATTCAGATATCCAAACTATCCTTAAGGCATATCCCTACATTTTATCTCATATCTTTATCGAGCTTGTATTTGAGGCTAATATGCATACATATGGAAAAATTATCACATTTATCACTTACACATTTATGACCTTACCACAGATTAGTAATATCGTTAGCTTATCGAAAGAAATACATCGTAAACATGATCCATTTGCATAAACTGTAAATATCAATAGTACTCAATTACATGTGTGGTATTTTACTCATTAAGTCTTGATAAATCTTAATATTATGTCGAATTAATATTGACGAATCGATTCTAATTAATGAAGTCGTTTACCATATTAGATATATATTCTGTAGAGGACAATGATCGCGTATATGAAGTATTGTAGCGGGTGCATAATTTGAATGAATAATATTCAAATGCGACGGAATGTTGAAAATTCTTCGAAAACGGGTCAGTTAATTTAATCACAAACGTTAAAATAAAAAGCAGGCGGTGAGACGCAGTTAAATAGGGCGAAGTAGGTATAAACCGATGTAGGACGGATTCGCGCAACCAAAATGTTACGGCGACATTTCGGTCAGGTCGGCGGTTAGACATTATGAATGTTATGATCTTCATTATACTTGTTCTTACATTGTCGGGTATGGATCTAATAAAAATGGCGGACGGAACGTTTTTAAGACGAAATTGAAGCACCCCACTCCTCATTGATAGTTGGACTTTATTCAAATTAAGAATGCAATGCTATTAAGTTATAAAATGTATTTTTTTTAATACATTTCAAAAAATAATGGCGGGCGGACTGACTTACAATGAAGTAAATGTGTGTTTTTATTTGTTCGTATTAGCGAACTGCTTTACTATGGAAGGTTCACTTTTATCTTAACGTTTCGTAGGTCTTATTTGCAAGATCCTTACTTTCGTATTTACAAACAATACTATGATATCTTGCAGTGAAATAGAAGGAAAGAATCAATTGTTTTATGCCCATCTTTGTCTTTCGCATTGTTCAAGAAGGTGGAGGAAAGCAGACGGGTATGCAAACAATTGATCCTCTCTCCCTTTTATTTGCGTGAACTTATGATTCAATTCTAAATTCAAAATTTTAATTTCTATTTTGTTTCTTTCCAGGTATAGCGCTACGACCTTTCGGCCTTTCCCTAATATATTTGTTGCTTTATTTAATAGCACCACTTCCACAAGTGCCTGACTCAAAAACTTTTAAAGGTAAGAAGTAGTTTCTAAAATTTTATTTCTATCTGTTATCTATAGTCTGCTGTTGTTCTGTTATTTAATGCATACATGTTGCAACATCTCTTCGACGTTTGTGTCTAGTAATAACGTAACGGTGGTCTTATCTTTATCAGATAAACATTGCAATTTGCTGTTAAGATACAAACTGATATTACATTCATAATATTACTCATGTTAAAAATTCTTCAGGCCCAATATCAGTGAAAATAACATATTGTACACTTTCATTGTTATGGTTACGATATATGAATTTGTGTTTCATGAGTTTATGAGATAGATTGAACGCATAAATTATTAGTTTCTTAAAATCATGTTAGCCTAAAGCGAAGCATAAAAATATGTACGTGTGTGGTAATATCGTATACTTACGTTTGCCGACACGCACCCAAGTGTGGGAATTTGTTTTTTGTTAAAGGAAAGTAGTGCCTAACCTGTAATGAAAATGGAAAAATTTGCATATACGGCACCATTTTTATCTTACCAAGATCTTTCCTTGGAATTATTGTACATTACGGACGTGTAATACGGTTTTAAGCGTTATTATTTCAAGTATAATACAGTCTAGTATAAGAAAGCGAATTTTACTGTAAACAATAAGCATCGAAGTAGCATCGTAGGTATAAGAAATAAAATGCTGTAGGATTCTAAATAGGTTTCAATTTTTGAGCCCGTAAATGCACATACATACACACACCCGTTTTTCTTTTGGTTGCATCTAGAATAACAGCACTTCAATGCTGAAATAGTAGCGGAACAATTTGTCTGATATTACATACATATGAATGTCACGCTTGATACCGTTACACCGTCTCCGCGTATTAAATAATATTTATTACGTCGGACAGTTTATATATCGTGTACGTAATACACGTCATTTTTATATTAGAAAGTACACATTGTTTTTTGTTTCAGGATGGCGCGGCAGATATCTTCTCTTAGTTCTAATGGTGTCATTAACTCTTCTGTTAGTGCACGCGGCGTGGCACAGTGTCTTAGCAGCATTTGCTCCTTATGGCTCCCTTTTGGAAAATTATCCCATCATTCAGCAGATTGGGCTCAATCTTGGCTTAGTGTCTTATGCGAATATAGATCCGTTAATGGCCACCCACTATCTGGCACCTGAAGTACGTATTTATGTTTTGTGTGCGATTTTGAAATTATATTTTATAATTACAACCAGCTCGATGTTCGCGAGTTTTCAATTCGCTAGTCAACTTCTTAAAACTCCTCATCTCCATTATTATCTCTTTCATGATAGTTAATTATATTATTGTGGACTTTTTTTTAAAACTACATAAATCCAATATATTTATAGTACTTACGTAGCCATTACTCCAGTGCACATGGGTTAAGCAATTAGATTGCCCCTTTTTTCTAATCACTTTTAAATTTCAATATTAATGGCTAACAAAGAACTTAAGCGGATTGTTTGATAGCCTAAAGCCTTCTTCATGAATTTTACTGTTATGTAGAAGAATATGTCTAATCCCTCTGGTGGCAGTACGGATTAGGACTCTTCTGTTTTATTGGATTATTAAATTATAATTTTCCATTAAAACGTTCATAAAATTGTTCTAATACAAATTTTACTTTCAGTTAATAATGACTGGTGTTTCGTTGACGGTATTTGTGATAGTTCGAAAATTGCTAATTGGATCCCCAAACGATGAGGTCCAGAGAAAAGACTCCAAACATCAACGATATCCTATGCTCACAAGCGCAGGTAAAATTACTGCATATGATATAATTTTCGCAATGTTTGATACAAGATTACATCGTTTTGCAATGCACAAACCACTTGTTGTTTATTCGTAATGGACAAAATAGGATGCTTCTACAGAAAAAATCTTTTACAATTTCCATGCAACCAGACATTGCATAGCGTTAAGCGTGTACTTTGTCGTTACCTACAAAACCTACACCTACAAAATAGTGCTTGAATTAGAATTACCAGTTGGAAACTTCCGTACTTTCACAATTAAGCTCACAGTTGATTTCGCGGTGAGATCGTTATGGTAATTTAACCATTGGTATTAGTTAAATTAACGTTTAGCCTTGATAATGTTTAAACTGTCTACCGTAGATAAAATGACCACACTACATTGCTACATTGCGAAAACGGTTAACCGTTTATTTGATAACACACATTGCATTTGATACTTTTAGCAAGACCATGATATGTCTCTAAATGCGAGACGCGATGAAAAGTGTACGCTGAATAGCAACTATCTGATACATGTTTACGTTAACTAGAATAAATACACTGAGTCACGGCTGCATTGGACCGATACAAATATTAACAGAAACAGCCACTTAAATAGGTGATTTAAATTTAGAATGAAAACAATCTTCAAAAAAGTTTGTCTTATCGTTGTGCGGGAATCAAAAATCGTTGCAGTCTCCTTGATATGTCATTGTTCAAACACGAGTTTCTCATGAATAATACATTGTTTTTTTATCTTTCCGGTCATGTAGTAATTTACAACTATTGCATTAATTTACACAAAATATCAATGTAAATTTTAAGTAGGTAATAATTGAATTGTTGTTTTTGTTTTAGGGAAGTACATAGCGTTGTTCTTGATAATGTTCTCTGGTATAATGCGGCCGAGTGTTATCTCCGGGATATACTTCTTAGTGTTCATGGGTGCGGCGACGGCCTGGGCGCTGGGGCGACCTCTAGAACGAGGCTTCGCCGTGGTCGGCCGATGTGTAATGGCCATCATGGCATTTCATATAGCGGTGCTTCTTGTCTATCAATGTTCTTGGCTCGTTAATATATATCCACCGGACATGGATCTGGCCAGGTTCGCATCCAAAATCACTTTAATATCGAAAATGTTGTGACTTACTATTTCTTTCAGATACAAAGTTTCTTATTTTTTGATCATGTTTATAGGTACTTTGGACTTACTAAATTGGTGGTAATCAACGAAACAGATCCCACTAGTTTCATATACGAAGTGACCGACGATCACATGTGGGCTACTTTGGCAAGTCCCTTAGTAATACTCGTTACATACTTCTTCCTCGCTATAGAAACGACGGAATTATTCAAACCTAAGGTAATAATTTATTTATTTGTGTCTTAATTTATTCTGCATCATGACTTTTTTCAAGAATTGACTTTAATTTATCTCGATACTAATAATCTAATATGCTTGTTGAACCATTTCGTAATATTGGGTTACACATTGTTGACTAACATTAATGCGGGTATTTGAAACTACGGCACACGACGCAAATTAACGTCAATTATAATGTGGGAGATACAATAGATTGATTGTGTAATTGGGTGTCTAACTATCAATGGAAAGTCGGTACCAGATAACCGAAAATAGTAGGTGACGTCGAAGTTAAACTTTGTGTTATGTGCCGCAACACGACATGCATCCACGCTGCAGTAGACCTTGCGCCGGCCTAGTGCTGAGTAGATCGAGTTCACCATTCACTGTGCCTTAGATGATTATTAATATGCTAATGGGGCAACGTAGGCGAAGAAAAAGAGCGCTCTAACCGGTGTAGAGGCAGGCAAGCTCAATGGGTCGTTGGTGCGAGGCGTGTCCTTCCACCACGGCAGCAGGCGCGCACCCCGCGACAAGTGGAAGAACGCTACTAAAAAAGTCCGAGTAAGCCGGCCGACGGTTTTGCAATGTAGAAAGCGTTTTTATTATCCATCCATTTTCACTTTACTCTTAGCCAGTTACAACGCAAACACGAGCCTACTTTATACACATAGATTTTCGAAGTAGCTTGTTTCATCTAGTTTGGTAATGTACAGTCGATCGCATTGAGAAGTTGCATGTTTCTAGTATGGCACGGTAATTATAGTTGCACCTATATGACACTGTTACAATTAACAAGCTGTTGTGTTTACAATTAACAAGCAACCCGCTACGAGAATGTCGTTTTATTTGCTTGTGCTAACAAATATTTTTAATAAAACAACAAAACATTCGTAAGTGTCGATCTTTTGGCATGTCGCCTATGAAAGTACGTATTTTATTTTTGCAACCTGCTTTCGTTCTTTTATAGGTTGCATATACATACATAAATTCCAAAGCGCTCCGAGGAAACACCGGTGAGAGTACTCCTGTAGGTATTTCTTTATTTTTTTATTGCTGTTCAATGTATTGTTATGTCAATGAAACACAACAAGATGTCTTCACAGAGTAAACACGACTGGTGGCGTTGTTTAATTGATTAGATTTAAGTTAAATACAGTACTCTGCACCTCATGTTAGCAAGTTAAATGTTGTCATGCTTGTAATAGATCAAATGAACAAATCTTTTAGCACTTGTACAAATGTATATGTACCTAATAGGTATTTATTTAGAAATTCAATAAAAAAATAATAATTGACTTTTTCGGTATATGACTTTGTTCTTTTGATCTATGTAACTTATTTAATCCTTGCTATCACTACATTCATTATTGATTGCTGCAATTTTATGTTTGTGTGTGTGTGTGTTTTTGCACAAAAACAATTAAATCGAATTAACATTGATTTTTAAATATAGAAATTTTATTAAAATTTACTTGTACATTTATAGTTATTTTTATTGAAGTATTTTTGTGGAAATAGAGGGACACGAATCATAACTATATTAACGAGTGGTCATGGCTGTCCAGAATTTTTTGACCTGTAAGATGTCATCGACAATTTGTGAGCCAAGAACAAAGCGGGATACCTGCTTATACTGGTTTTGTGATACCCAAATCTTTTTCTTGTTTAAGCAACAATAATTTAAGAAAGGATGTTCAATATGTTTCACAAATATTTTGTGGTATTTGGTAATTAGTTCACCTAAAGCCCAATTAAATTATTTATAAACTAAACGTTATGTAGCTTGAAATATTTTTGCTTCTATGTAGGAAATCGAATATAAGCTATTATTGTACTTCGTGGTAATTTTATTTCAACAGTAAAATGTCTATTCAACGCTTTTCTTGTTGTTATCTCAATGGTTAATTGGGGAACTTAAATGACTAGCTTCTCCGCAACATGAGCCCCAGTAAGCGATGGTCGAGCGTGCGGTCCGGCTCGGTCACCCGCCAGCTGCACCAGGACTCTACCGGCTCGGTGGTTGTACCGGATGAAGGTACGTGGACAACCTGGTATATATAATCTCATTAGAAATAAGTTATTTAAATGCAGACGTCGTGTCAGCAATTTTTGCGTTTTCATACACTTTCTGTTGTCACTGCGGTCGATTTCATATGCGGCAAAATAAAGCACCTCACAGCGCCGTATGAACCCAGTGAAAGACATCATCGTTGCGTTGCCAAGAAATAAATAAAGATCGCACTCTCAATTCCACAGCCGAAACTTACTATTAAACTGTTCAATTGAAATAGAATTCTATAACATGATTGGTAATAATGATGTATACTGTAATATAATTTCCAGAGTCTCTAATGGAAGTAGAAGAACCTACTCTAATGGACGACATATTGGCTGCTATTATTGATTTTTTTCAAGTCTTGGTCCGGTAAGATATTTTGTATTATGGCTTTGTAAAATTCGTACAGCATGCACTTAGTTAGGCTGCAAAATTATCTATATTGCAATGCAATCAAAAGATCAAAAATTGATTTTTATAGAACAATTATTACTGAACACAAACTTTTTAGTAAATCTTTAGTGCAGCTTATGAATTTTAGAAATTTTCATATTAATATTCTCGAGTTGATTTTGACATTAAAAGTCATCAAAGATATTTTTTTCAGGTCATCTTATATAGCGACGACAATAACGATGATGGCGTGGAGTATAATGTTCCACTCGTGGCTCACGTTCGTGTTCCTGATGTGGGCCAACATCGTGTGGCTGTGCCAGGATCAGCGCTCGTTCATGCTGAAGACCAGCCCCGTGCTAGTCTTCTACGCTATGTTCCTGCTGTTAGCGCAATATATATATGGCATGAATCTGTATGAATCGGAACTACCTTCGAATATAACCGTAAGCTTGAAAAATTGTTTACATAAATAACTATATATTATATATAAATGTTCATAAGTTATAACGATTAGAACATAAGCCCGGATAGCTTATCGATATGTCTCTTAACGTTAGTTCACACAAATGTATTTTATAAGAAACATATAACATATTGTAAGAAAATATCACTTCGTTCAATTAAATTACTACAATTACAACTTGACTAATTAGTACGGAAAGTAAAAAAATGCTACCATTTCTTATAGATTGCGAGCTAGTAGGTACAGTGATAAAGATCGCGTAGGTTAACTTTAACTATTCTTTTCTTCGTGACTAAACCAATGCTTACTCGTAATTTTGAAAATAATATGTGTATTTCATTCAGGAGGTGAATCTCCGTCAAATAGGGCTGGGTCGAACGGACGGCGAGCCGTGCGTGCCCTTGCTGATCAAGTCGCTGTTCACGTGCATGTTCTGGGTGACGTTGCGACAGCGGATCCAGGAGATCCGTCAACGTCGCCGGTCCACCGTCATCACGGACATGGCCGCTCCTCTGCAACTCACCGTCTCTGCTGCTGCAAGTGGTATGTCAAAAAGATTTTTTTATCTACATCTCTATTTCTGTTTCATTTTATAAAACACCGTAGCTTTTCAGAGGCATTGAAACGACTGGCAATTATTTTATTTTAAACGTAGATGATAATGAGTAAATATTTCAAAAGTATATTAAAAGAGTTTCTATATGTTGATGTTTGCAATGATTCTTACTAAGTTAGAGTACTAGTCGTAGACCTTGGTCATCTAAAATGTCTAAAAAAAATGAAAACCCACGTCAGTCACCACGCCTTAGGTTTTCCTATGTTGCGGATAGCATAGATAATTTCACAAGATACATAAACAAAGGACTACACAAAGAATCAATAACGGAGGACAAATATTTGTCTGTCAGATAAATATCTCCCCTATTCGGCAGGTAAGGTCAGTAACAATTGGATTCAATAGTTGCCATGTCAAATGTAACGAGTTCCAATTAGTGTTTGGAATGTGCCGAAGAAGTGTACTGTGTGGCAGATGTTTCACATAATGACTAATGTTCAAAAATAGTGTCGATGATCTAGATTCGATGTTTATCTGATAGTATTTTTAACATGGACCAGTGTTATATTTAATTATATCATTACTAAGGTATTTTTTAATTTTTCATGCATTTAACAGGTCTCGCTAATGGTAATCGTATTAGGATTTGTTGACTTCAAGTTTTGAATCTATCTTTCTATGCTATATCAACAATTGTTCTGATATTTTCTCCTTCTTACTTCGAATGTCACTACTTCTGTCTTCTTCTATCTGCTACTTAGCTTTTTTCGATCTACTTACCATAATAATCTGTGAACTTCTGTACACTTCAAACGTGCACTCAAATCTATTAAAAAAAAAAGATTAAGAACATAAACTTTACCTTAACGCATTTAACTGTCACGTTTTCATATTTGAATAAGTCCGATGTTTCCTTCTAGTATTGAATTACTTGCAATTATTTCTACGAAAAAAGTACACTTACATCAATATAACAAGTGACTCTTTTTTCCTACAATTATTAACATCATAAGAAATATGTATATGTTAATTTTTTCATCCCCAGTTATAGAAGCACAGCGCGAGGAAGAGAATCGCTCGCGTCTTTTGCGTGCGTTGGGGGAGTGGCTTCGTGCTGCGTGCGCACGGTACTGGATCTACGTCGTGGTCATCATGCTGTTCGTGATCGGAGTCACCGGCGACCGCATGACCATCTTTAGAATTATATACATGTTCCTGTTCCTCGCATTTATACTTATGTTTCAAGTAAGTCACATTACTTTCATTTCATAACTGAACTGGCAAACGTATGCTCCTTTCCTATATTACATTTTTATTGTATTTTCGTTGTGTGGAACTAAATAAATAAATATATATATATTTAGAAACATGTGCAATGGATTATGTTAAATATATATTCAATACTAATTTATATATATGGCAGTATTATCGTCTTCAGCTCCTGGATAGTTCAGAAGTATTGCCCGCGATTGCTACAATATATATACTATGTAAAAATTCCAGTAAGAAAATGACGTGCGTGTTTAGAGAATATAAAATATCCATAAAGATATGAAATGCTATTTATAGCAAACGATTTTATTTCTAGAGAACGCGCTTGAGGTTATTGCACACTGTTCATTCGTAAATCTTTTGTCCAATAAGATTTAAAATTATTTCAAGTTTACTTTATATTTAAGCTGTAAAGTGAAATTCTTGTATCGATACGACATGGTGTACTTAAGAAAATGGGTTCATCGCTTCTAGAGCTTATCGTATCATGCGCGAATAATAATAATTTTAACAAAACATACCGATTTCAAAGAAATGTTATTAAAAAAAACAAATTTCAAAATGATTACTGAACATATAAAAATAACTGTATATCTTTATGGTTCAACAACATTCTTTTTCAAAAGTGGAATTTTTAAAAAATAAAATCTAAATTGATTGATGACGTAGTTCTGATATAAACATGAATTAAAATACAGCCGTATTAAGAATACCTTATTTTTCCATTATTTTTATATCGTATAAGATGTGTTCGGTTCAATAACCTTACAGATAAGCTGGTACTGGTGGCGGCGGCTGATGTACGTGTTTTGGATAACGGTGATCATATACTCGATGATCAATCTCATACTGCTGTACATATACCAATTTGATAACTTCTCCAAGACTATAGAAACATACCTCATGATCAACGAGAGATTGTAAGTGATTTGGAACTATTGCTAATATGCCTTTTAATATTATATATATTTTTAATATATTCCCAGACGCCAGAGTAGAACAGCCTTGCAATAATTATAGATTTTATATATAATTTTACTTAAAAATAAAAGTCACTAACTTTTAGATTTTTTTTTACTTTAGATTTCTTTGAATGGAATGATTAAAATCAAATAATTTCAAAATGTTCCAAATTCAAAATAAAAAAAAATGCAAAAAGGTTTTAAGAAAAAAACACTGTAGTCGTCTACGTACTCAATTAACACAAAATAATTTAAAATCTGAATTACTTTGAGTATGTACAAATCTACTAAGGAATTCATTTGAGATGTGACGAGGTTGGTGTTAGAAATGAATAAAGGGGTTTGAACTAACCGAGGACTATTTAGGATCTATCTAAGCTACCACTACTTAAAATATTTAAATATAGGTACAGCCGAAAATATCTGTTATTGTTAGTTGTAATTTTTTTGTTCAGTTTAATGTATTTAATGTGTGTATATTTTTTTAATGAAGATTATGTTTTCAGGCAGCACGATTTAGGACTAGACCAATACCATCCAGCGGATTTATTTGTCAAGCTGTTGACGCCAACACTCTTCCTCATCATAACTATAATGCAGGTCCATTACTTCCACAAAGACTTCATGGCACTATCGGACCCTAAAACTAGGTAACTTGTCTATGTTTTCTAGGT
>DWPA01006002.1:0-11325 GCA_018251375.1 Calpodes ethlius
TATATAAAATACATACAAACCTAAATTTTCATTAAAGCTTCATTGTAAAAAAGAAAAAAAAAATGTCTAAGAATTAGAATAAAAATGTTAAGGGTTGTCCAACTAGACTTAGGGGTATGATAAATAGATAGTAGCCGATTCTCAGACCTACTGAATATGCAAATAAAATTTCATTAAGATCGGTCTAGCTGTTTCAGAGAAGTACGGTACTGACATTGTGACACGAGAATTTTATATATAAGGTGTAAACAGTTTGTGTGTGTTGAATTGGTTACGAGACATTAAAACTATACTAAGAAACTTATTATGTTTTTAAGAACCGACAAAAAAAACAATATTTTCTATTGCAAACCTATTATGCGTCGTATCGGAAAACGTATACCGCAATTATGAGCGATACTTGTACAGGAAAAGGTACAAACAAAAGTTAAATGCAAAAATTAATGGTTGCCTTTTCGTTGAATGACACGATACACACATCTGCATAACTTTAGTAGCGTTGCCACACTATGATTATAATTTTTTTATAACGTTACATAACACAAATAATTTTTATTTCCGTATCAGTACCTTTAAACTCCACGGCATTTATACATAGGAGGTTCAATGTGTACACATAATTGGACGTAGTAATGCAAAGTAGATCCAATCACATAAATTAGCTTTTGAGAAAATAGGCTTTTTAGTAAAATTGTTATATTATATTATAAGTAATAACTATAGCTTGTTTTTAAATTTCATTTAAATATTTCATTAAGAAAATCATACCATATAGCATGGATTTTTTTTGGTTATAGCAAAGTTGATGTAGAGATGCCATTTATAATGTTTTTATATCCATTTTGCATAACCACATCCAATTAAATTAATAAGTCCTTATAAATCTTTGCAATATCTGGTCTGATCGTATATCAAAATATACGCACAAACTTGCATTATTGTACCATTCTATTTAAGTTGCTCGGGCGTAAACTTTAAAACTTCATGTTTTTCTAGTGCATCTGTACCTTCAAGATACGATTACGTACTTCTTTTATACTTAGTTTGTTTTATACTTAACGTCTTTGTTTTAAACTTAATTTATCGAAAATTTTACGTAATTTATTTTGATACCGGTACTCGCGATATGCATATAATACGCTAATATTTCTAACCGGTATTCTAGACCATATTCAATTGACTTTGTTGCGTCAAAAACTATAAAATAGTGTTGTTAACATAAATTGTTTTTATAATATTAAAACGATGCATCACTTACCTAATAAATATCACTAGAGATATACTTTATTATAATTATATACAATATCTACTTACATATACAACTCAATTAGGATAATTGTAAAGAATAACATAATATCACAGTCAATATTAAATATATTAATTTGAGTAACTAATTGTATACTAACGATTTGTAATTAATCATAAGGACTATAATATTATAATATGAAAGTACTAAAACTAAAAATAAAAAATATCCTTAAACGTTAACCTTGTGTTTATTATTTTAGCTTATCAATATAATAATTATAATCGTTACAATAATAAATAATCTATACTAATAGAATGCATTAGTAGAATGCTACGTAATCAATGAGTGACGTAGGCTTTAGATTCAGACAGTATTTTTAATTTTAATTACATGCGTGCGAAGTCAGTGTGGACGAATCTTAATACTTATATACGTGAACATCTCACCCCAGGACCCACTGTGTAAGGGTAGCATATAAACACACACACAGAGACATCACAAACATCTATCATCCCAGAACCAAAGTGTTAATGAGTTGAGCAGTCGGGAATCTAACCCGGAACATCTTATACTACCGAGATACTACGGAGTAGTCATGTATAAATATCGTTATAGTCATCTTCAATCGCTCTCGTAGTCTTTGTATTAAAAGTTTTCATATTATCTGGAAGACTTCTAAAAGAATACAACGCAACTGATATAAATAAAAGATTTATTTTCTTTTATATGATGGAATATGTTCTTTCCATATTTTGTTTGTTATGTGACAAAGCTACCGTTTACGAAACAATTTTAACATAAAACAACCATGATGAAAAATGTTAAAGTTAAGTATAAATTGAAATATTTATTTCAAAAAGATTTCAAAGTAGTGATGTAGCTTAGTTTTTGTTAACTCACTCTTTGCTTAGATATCTGACAAGTGTAAAAACACATTTACTGCCAGATAAATATTTCTGCTTGAATTGTGTGATTTTATCATTTACTGTAAGGCTTTTTACTATTTGTGAACTTGTAACTTCTGAATACATAATCATTTATAATTTGAAGCCTATAACTTAATTATAACAGGATTATTTATAAAACGGAAAATTAAAATGAAACATTAAGTTTGCAAACCAATAAATGACAAATATATTCATAGTAATTAAATAAATCAAGTTTTAAAACAGGTAACTGACCGTTAACATCGATTGCAATTTGCAAAGCGTTCGACGGCAAGGGTAGTCTCGGGGGAAACAACTCAGCATTTTACGTTGGTAGGTGCGCTTCCGTAGTTATGTAGTATTTGTGTATCGCCAATACTACAATCGAATGACGTCACTATCATTTAAGGTCAATGTATTTTCATTATCCCAATGCTTCATAAAGGTTATACAGTCAGTTGAACAAAGGTATTCATTAAAGACGAATGTTTAATTTAAATATGTACAAAACAAAAATATTTTTATTGTATACTTAAAAATGCGATTTAAAGGCCAAATTGACATATAGTATTTGATTTAATGATTCATTAAAACATGGTCTAATGAGGTTCTCTACAACCGCTTAACAAAGCATTAGGATTTACAGTAGTATTGAATATTTAAAGTCCGTTTCTGCAACTGATTGATAGTGTCGTTGTTTTCGTGCAGTTTTACGACTGATATAGATAACTTTGACAACATAGAACATATAATTATAATTTTTTTTTTTAATATGCTGCTTGTTTGAACCAGGATCTACTAAAAATTAGAGATGCATGCCATAAAGCTATCACTATCGCTAAGCTATCGCTCTTTACACTAAGAAGTCTATATCATTAATTCTAGTTGAAGTCACTTGATTCGGCAATAAATATGATACCAAATTGTCGTTACTTTACTAAATGATATATTTTAGATGATTTTTTATTATTAATTTGAAATTTTCTGCCACAATTAACATGTTATAATATCTGTAAAACTAAGAAAAGATTATACTTGCTTTTTAAGACATAAATTATATTTTATAGTACGTATAATAATTGTGATATCTTTCCGCGGAAAATAATAATGTAAATGTAATTGTATTAGCATTGGCGCACATAATATGGTTAAATTGTTTTTATTCGCGATAAATCGACTCCATCCAGGGATTATAATCCTATCATAACTATCGCGATCCTGCAATCTCCAGGCAATAAATAAAACCAGAAAATTTAATGGTGAAACACCAAATATGAATTGTAAATTTGCAGGTAATTATTATAATCAGTGCTCAAGTATTTAGTTTGTTTAATTTAATAATTAATTCGATTGTTAATGACACTCAGGGGTGACCATGTTCACTTACTATCAGATGACTTTCATATTTTCTCGGCTTTTACCATAAATATTTTGTATATTAAACAAATACTTGATTATGTTGTTTTTATATTTACATCTCCATCACTCATATGCACAGAGCTCGCCAAAGCTTCATAACAGAATGTAATCATTAGCGTTAATGAATCTTTAAAATAATAACGTTGCACAACACAGCTTAAGGCGACGTTGTGATGTTTTCATTGCATTGAGTTTCGTCTATTTCACATATATTTTTTGCCCACGTAGCTACGAGTAACACTGTCCTACTTGCGTTAACCGTGAAACGTTTTACGTGTATCGCTTGCCAAGTTCGGAATACGGTTAAGAAGCGGAACCTCTGTTTCATTTTTTTTATATAAATAGTCGACAAACGAGCTAGTAATCGACACCAAAGGCTTTTATCGACGTTGCTGGCCAAGAAAAAGATAAGAGGAAAGAAAGAAGGATCTGTCTGTCATGTCCCCAGCTGAGAAGAGAGTGGTATAATAATAGCAGTAATCATCTATACATATCAATAAAATTGAGTGTCTGTTTGTAATATTGAAATAGCCGTTTTTGTACTACATGCATATGAATATACGGTGCATACATCAAAATAACATTTGTAACAATTTGTGTCTGTCTGTCTGTTTGTTCTGGCTAATCTCTGACATGGCTAGACCGATTTTGACGGGATTTTTACAGGCAGGTAGCTGATGTAATAAGGAGTAACTTAGTAAAACAAAATAAAGTAAAATACTTTTTATTAAATTCCGCGCGGACGAGGTCGTGGGTACAGCTTGTATTATGATATAAATGAATAATAATCATATTGGAAAGCCTTACGGGTATCACAAAACGGCCTACGACATGTGCTTCATTCTGGGCTGATAATGCTTCAACAATGCCACTGATATCGAGGGCTTCTACTCTATATATCAAAATGCATTCTAGTTGTATTCCAGTCATTAACGTTGGTATATAATTTCGGATGCGAATCACACTCGAACTACGTAAGGTTTAGTGTGTATTTTCATTTTGGTATATTTACGTATAAATACCTTGCTATCGAATTTTAATACTTTATTAAATTTATTTCCAAACATTATGGTTTCTCCTGTGTTTATTTTATATTTTATATTCACAAAGAATATATTTGTATACCTTTAGAGACGTATTAAATCCAGTGTGACATAATAATGAGGACATAATAATATTATCCATAGTTCAATTCCAGGGTATACATTTACACAATTTTTAGTTATGCGGTCACAATACGTATGTGCAAAGCTTGTGGCAATGTGGTCACAGAATACATGTCTATTAAAAACACTATTTTCGTGCTTTGAGAACTATGAGTAAGTCATATTAAAACTGGCTTAAGTCATACCTTTGTTATAAAATACAATATGTGCAAATAAATGTATAATATAAAATAAATAATATAAAGATGAATTTAAGATATAAGTATAAAATACAAGGAAATCATATGCACTGGAATCACGCGGGCGAAGCCACGGGCGGAAAGCTAGTGTAATATGAAATATACTGATCAAACCATAGCAAAAATACATATGTATTTACAAGACAAATTATACTAAAACATTTATTTTATTTTTTGTTTTTTCATAGTACATATACACATATTTTGTATGAGAAACTATACAAATATATGTTAAGGAAGTTCACATAAGACACATAAAATTAACTTATATTATATAAATAGTGATATGTATGCTCTGCTCCGGTATGTTTATGTTGAACTAATTTTGTACATGTTTATCCTAAGAACAATGTAACGCATGTAATAGCGGCTAAATTAATGAACAAAAGTTGTGAAAACTTAATATTGAAAAGTGTTTTTTTTTTATAAAATATGATCATTTAAAAAACTGTCACGTACGGATACATACGTAACGTTACATAGTTATACAATATACGTAGGTATACCTATGTAACGTTGAATAGATACACATAAACACTAAATGTCCAAATAAATTTATATCTGTAATGATCGTTATTTTCCCGTTAGTTCCACGAAGTATAGTTCAAGTGCCGAGCGAGCAGTAATGACGTAATCAGAAAATCACTGATCAAAACATTAGCAGGTTGTGCACGTATCCGGAATTGCTAACTGATTATCCTGCAGCTTGCAGCCGCAACTGCATTACGGCCATTACGGCGGACCGGCAGTTCTGTCGGCATTAGTCAGGATCACGGATTATAGCACCATTACTTCACATATTTATTACTTCTATCTCTTAACGAAACACAAGCATAACTTTTATGAAATATAAAATCAAGTTTTACTTCAACAATTAAACAGTGCACTATAACGTCTCTTGTGAAATATAGAAGAATAATGAAATTAAGAAGGCTTAGAACATATTTAATCTCGTAATCACAGTGCGCTGGCTTAGTAGTCAACACAATATCGGAAGATTTTTATAAGTATCAAACGATAACAACCGGGACTGACAGGTGGACGTTCCGAAGCAAAGAAGCGCTATTATTTTTTTCATTAGATGTAATTCATCCAGCTACAGACCGCGATCGCAGTTTGTTACCTATTTCAATCATTTGACATGAACACAAATAAACGCAAGACTAAATTCAGATATATGGACCAAACGGTTTATCTCTGAGAATGAATCTAGTAGAAGTAATTTCTTAATAATTGCCAACGAGAGAGACTTACAAGTTTCGGATCGGAGTCGAGACTACGAACAAATTAATGAGTGTTAGGAACTCGCGACGTGCCGCCGCCATCTTGATCAGTTTGGACGCGGCCGGAACAAAGTTGCTGGGAGCTTAAGAAACTTCACGCTAATTGCTGATAGCCTCGAGCCGCTATCACAAACCGTCAATTGTGTAATTATTTATTCAATTTGACACAGAGATACTTATATTTTTTTTTTATTGGGTAATAAAAGTATTTGCAATTAATGGGTCTGTACTTACCAGTTGTGATCAACTAAATCTCCTTATATGAGTTCAACAGGTTAACTGTTGAAGTGCATTAGGTGTTGTCGAATCTAAGGTCGTACGCGCGCAGAGCTGGCTACCAGCGCCGACCCACCAGCACTTACCGGTGTTAGTTCACGAATATAAAGGACGTAAAATCAGCAAGTTTCTATACTTTGTGCCAAACCAGGCTAAGCGTAAAGTCTTAATAATGCTTGAACAGTAATGACAGTTCAGAACCTGCGCCGATTAGCAATTGAAGGCCGTCATTTGTTACAAATATTGCAATAGAATAAGATTGTATTCTCTTATCGTTTTACGGAGAATGTCTCTCGTTACTTGCTTTATGTAACGATTATAGAAATGGACTTGCGTTGATAAGCACAGGCAGATCGACACTGACTATTGGCTTTCAACATGAATACCTCTACTTTCTATATGAATACGTCCTAACTCTAATTTTAACCCCAATTTTAATTATACATAGTGCATTCTTGTCTGAGAGCTTGAAGAAATAGAGAAATTCGTTCTTTTTCCTATCTTCTTTATTGACTGGAAATGCGTAGGAGATACCTTTTCTGTTTTCTTATTTCAAATATAACGTCGATCACTTCCTTTCAGATGGTCCACCTGTCCGTTAGGGTTGTTCGTATTAAAATAATGAAATATATATTTATAGCGTAGCTTTAAATAAATAAATATCTATTCAAGTAGGCTGTTTGCTATAATTATTTATTATTATAAATACCAATACACAATATTGGCTCCTTTTTTCAAAGTACTAATTAAACTATGTAAAGTTTTTGTAAAGCTGTGAATGTGCTGTGAATGTGAAATGTACACAATGGATTTAGTTTTAATGTCTTTATGGTCGCTCCAACATAGCCTATTGCGTATGAACACAACATTTCGGTTTAATATGTTTTTTATGGGTGACTAAATATACTGCCAAATCGTTAGGGTTGCCAACGAATCAAAATAATCTTAATTGATAGTAAAAACGTTTGCTTGCTTAAAGTTTTATTGCTTTATCAAAATTTGTTACTTTGTATGTGTCAATTTAACTATATTTTGATTAATTCTATATTATAAATTATATATATTGCTGGAAAAACAACTGATATTTTATAATCCACATCGTCCAATCCATCGTCCATCGTGGGCAAATAAACGATTTCATATCGGACCTCATACAACACTGTATCCCGTTGCTATACTAAAACTAATATCACAGATTCAAAATTGAAATATGTGGATTAATTGGCAACAAACAACTAGAAATATAATAAAAGGCGCATCATAATCTTTTAAGAATAGGGATTAATATAAATAAACAGTGTCATTGAATTTGTTTATTTCATGAATCTATGCTGATGAAATTGGTACGCTGTTTTTACAAACAAAGCGGTATGATAATTTAAGATATTGTGCGAGTAGATACGTATATTTTAATATATAACAAAACATCTTATTGTTGATCAAAGATTGTAACAAGCTTCGATTCAGTATCTATTAATTAGTTCTTTAAAATGAATTCATCGTTCTAAGGAACTATTCCCGTTCCTCCGCACCGCATCATACTAAAACCTACTAATGTTTTAAAACACCGAAAGCAAACCACGACCATTGAAAACTCAAACCCAGTAATTGACATTAAATTCAAGTCGTACTAATTTACTGTCGGCTTTCGTCTTTTCAAATTAAGGTGTATTCCATTGTTGGATTCTGTTACAATTCTATGTGCAAATTGCGGCTCCATGCCTGGCTCCCCGGGAATAACTTCGTATCGTCGCAAAATATTCGAGAGCACCGTTTTCATTGCCACCCAGGCGTATCTAAAACCTGTAGATAAACAAAAAGTTAATTTAGAAGACGCTTCAAAATGTAAACGAAACATACATTGATCATTGTGTAAAGCGAACGGAACAACAAACCATAGAGTAGGTGCGGTCATGTTCGCCAAGTAATTCCACGAAGGAAGGAAGAGTTTATTACTGTTTCTCTGACACCGTATTCGAAACACGTGAAAACATTTCATGGTTAGTTAAGAACGGACGGATCCCCTAGCACCCCGACATTTGTCATCGAACCAGTGATATTTAATGTGACAGCAAAATTACAGTATTTGGGCCCATGTTTCGCCATAATATAACGATCTTTGTTTAACACAATACCCCTAATATAACACAACACACAATTAATAAGTTTTTTTGCGTAATTAACCGATAAATTACCTTACGATCCACCTGATAGTAAGTAGTTATCCACGCTTTTGAACATTAGCAAAACTAAAGACACTATAGTTACGTTGACGACCAAGAAAGAGAAGAGAAGGAGTGAAACAAAGAGTACTATGTCGACTGACACAACAAGAGGGTGGTACTTATCCAGACAGGTTCCAAATATAATAATTATAATAATATCAGTAATAATATTGACGATATAATCCTTATGTGAAGCGGGCCGGGTTCTGTTCATTCATCATTTACAACAACCTCGTATGCCAGCTTGGTATTGCGATCAGTATTCTAAGCATCGTCAATATGCCTAAAATCGCATTCGAATCAAGGCTTCGACACAAATGATGTTTTTAAAATAAATAAAAATACAACATATCACTTTAAGCTTTCTTTATATAAATAAAACTTTTAATTAACTTACCTATACAGCTTCTTGGTCCTGCACTAAATGGTACAAATGAAAATGTATGCACAGTGTTTAAAAACCTCTCTGGGTTATATTTCTCAGGTTCCGGGAAGTTCTTTGGATCTGCGTACATAGCCTCGTAGAAAATTATGACCGAGGTTCCCGCTGGTATCACTCGACCATCTTAAATATTTGATACGCTACTTTATAAATTTAGTACAAAGTATTGTCTTCGCAGATGTTTTTCTATATTCAAGTTATCTGTTATTGGAATTTTATATTCAATTCTTTACTATCCAACAAACGATTTTATTCTTCAGCATGGCAGAGTTATATTCAGTTTTAAAAGTATGTCACTTCATAAAGTATAATTAATCGATTTTAGGGGAAAAGAATAGCAAATGAACTTGCAGTACTATCATGTCCAGCCGCCCAAAGACATTTGTAACAAACTTCGAAAAGGACTGTGGTTATTTAGTAAGTCTTGTATTAACATTTTACACTAGTAGGGAATTATGGTGCACGTTAATCATGATTATCTCACTCGAACTTGGTCACAGATACGTTGTTGCCCCTAAGGAAAGATGGTAATCATTGTGTAAGTGTATCTAGCACAATTACTATAGGATAATTATTACACGGCAGATATAGGTAAGGCGATGTCACCTCGTAGGCGAACCTTGCTTGGGTCCTATCTATTAAATGTTTTTTGCTGGATTCTTATTATTACTCTTTAGAAACTAGTCAGAAAGACTAGAAAAGCTAGAAACGTCAGAAATTAACTTATTCTTAAGACGTGACACCTAGGGACTTATCTGGAGTGATGACTAAACAATGTATTTTTAAAAACTTAACATTTCGTTGACAGCATAGAGACATGTACGTAAATAATTGTTTTGTTATCTTTAAACACTACTTCTTTTTTGTATCTTTATCTTGTCTTAATTTAAATTATGTATACATATATATTAAGCGTTTATAAACCTTTCAAAGTAAGATCGTTTTGTAGTTGTCTTCCTATTTTCGTAACGGTCGGTATCACGCGTATGCTTTCTTTGATGACCGCATCCAAATACTTCATTTGGCTCAGGTTGTTTAATGTAGGAGTTTTCAAGTCATCGGTTTTGAATATTGCATGTTGTTCATCTAAGACTTTCTGTTGAATTTTAGGATACTTCGCTAGACAATATAATGTATGGCTTATCGTCATTGTCGTTGTATAGTGTCCCTGAAATTAAAAATAAAGTTATTATCATATTAGGTACATGTATATTTTTGACTGTATAATAATGATTCAGCATAAAACTTACCGTGTAACAAAGAAAAGTGATTTCTTCATTAATCATTTCATCAGGTGTAGTTTCTCCGTTTGCCAATGTACTAAAAAGAAGATTATCTAAAAGGCAATCATTGTCTATAAAATTGTTCTCGGTTTCATTATCAATAATATTTATTTTATTGTACTTGGTATCTTTATTTTTTCTATTCAGTATTTGTTTTCTTTTATTAATTATCTAAAAGAAAATAACTTCTGTTACTATAATACGTGTCATTTTTATGATTTCATTTTAAACAAAACATTGGAAGTGAATTTAAAAAATACCGCATTGATAATCTGAGAACTTAGATATATAACAAAAATATACGTTCCAAGATGGATTCTTACTTGGCGATCACAGTTACCTCAGCAAGAACCTGAGTGCAAGAAGAACTGTTACGAAATGTACTTTATATTTAGAATATCATTACGATATGTGCTTGTTTTGACATAGCAAGGAGATGACATAGAGTTACAGAAAACGTTTGATGGTGTATAATTAAAAGTTACTCAGTTGACATGTTATCTTTTCCAAGATGCCTATGTTGATCAATAAATATTAAATATAAAGTTTGCAACATAGTTCGGACGAAATACACGAGTGAAAGACAAATGAAGGAAAGAGACGGTTGTAAACTTTCTTGTGAGTCGTCTTTCCCATGCAAATGAAGCAAACAAAGTTGACATTATATTAATAAATAAATAAATAAACGCTAACACACTCATACCCCCGCAATAGGATTTACCTGTGTCGCGGATTCCATGGACAAAACAAATAACTCTTCATTGACACCCATGACCCGAGAACAAATATTTATCTGTCACATAAATATCTGCCCCGG